>JACEIK010000131.1:582669-618089 GCA_018107945.1 Datura stramonium | reverse complement strand
GTGTGTGTGTGTGTGTGTGTGTGTGTATATATATATATATGAATTTAACTAATGGTCTAATTTTATTGGGCTAGCCCATTGGTTGGGCAACAAATAATGAGCCCATTTTATTGAGCACAAGATGTCATCTTATATTAGAGACCCAAATTGGTGCCACATGTCAAATAACATATCACACCAAGTCAAAAAAATAGTCAACAGGATCATGCCATATGTCAAAATGATACAGCATGCCTAGTCAAATTAAAGGCCAATCAAAATGCGTCACTTGTACAAGTGACATATTCCGACCAATCAAATATTATCATGTCAACTTAAATCTGATTGGATTGAAATATGTTCGTCTTTATCTCAACTATTCTATCCTATAAGTGTAAATAGGGGTCTCATAATTCAGAAAAGGAACTAGAATTTTAACAAGACGCTAAAGAGAGCTTGTGGATCAAAAGTCGCAGAATTTTCTACAAGCTACAAGAATTCAAGCACTCTAGTATTTCTCTACGAGTTTCAGAAATTAAGACGAAGATTCAAGATGAAGCTCAAAAGTCCTTGAATTCAAATACAAGTCAAGGACGAAGATTCAAGATAAAGCTTCAAGCCCTTGGATTCGAATACAAGTCAAGATAAAGACCACCATATTCAAGATCAAACTTCAAACTCTTGAATTCAAGTACAAATTAAATCAAGACCATATCCATCAAGTTCAAGATCAAGCTCAAATGTCCTTGAATTTATATTTGTAAAGAAGAATCAGAGGATTCATAGAGATTGTAACACTGATATTTGAATATGATTGTTGCGATATTTTTCTGTCTTGATTATTATTTTCTCGACGTGAATTTTATTGTCTATAAATTCTGACACGCCCAGTGGGACAATCTTTGCCTTTTATCTCATCTTCTCAAACACTAAAGTTCAAGAACATCGGTATCACTTCAAAGAAGATCAACCCCAAATCAATTTCCCTTAATGTTGTTGGCTCTAAGTTCTCTGCTCATGTGGAAAGCATCTTTGTTGTTATTTTTGGAAGTGTTGGAACGACCGCAAGAAGCAAAGGAAGCATTTTGGGATAATAATGTAACAACCCTCAAAAGTCTCTAAGATTAGACCTAGACTAAAAGTAGAAACTAGCAGAAAAACTAAAGTTTTCCTTAACAAGAGTCTCAGTATGACTCATGATAACATGGTATGAGTCGTACCATGACATATAGCATGAGGATCAGAGGCTTAGGCAAAAATCTACCAAGAAACCATGACAACAACTTACAACTCGTACTAGGAAGGTAAGAGTCGTACTGAGGAGGCGTAGGATGAAGATCAAAGAATTGTCTAGGACAGGGTCCCTTACTACGAGACTCAGTACGAGTTGTAGTAAGGTGGTACGACTCGTAGCATGAGTCATGAACAGATGGGTTTTAAGGGCAATTTAATAAATTTCTATGTTTTTATCTCCTAAATCAGAATATTTTGGAATTCCTAAAAGGGTTATTTAAGTATTCCTAAGGCCTAAACTCCTTTTGTTTCTATTACAACGTAGAATTCAATACTCTAACTCTCAATTTCATCAAGGAATTAGAGAATTCATCTTCTCCAAATTAGGGTTCTTCAATCTTGAGTCTAAGGTTCTATTTTTCAGGTATGTAAGATTTACCTAAGTAAGGAATTCCAATCTTCCCTGCGCCTATATTCATTGATGAGATTGTTGAGTTTAAAGCTAGGTTTATTGTCTAATCCATGATCTTCTACCCTATCTAATGTGTTGAATTGACTTTATTGAATTCTTCACATTTAGTTGATTATTGATGTCCTTGATTATTGATTATAATCCTTTTCCATTGAATTGTTGACCATCGTCTTTTAATTGTTGATTATGGATTGTTGATTGATGAGTTGGTTCATGTCTCTTATCCCATGAACCCAATTGCATGAAAGCATGTGTTTTGAAGTAAATGCATTGTTTTTCATAAAGATTGAGAATATTTTCAAGAGAGTATGCATGATGAGATTTTGAGCATAAAGAGATGATTTTTACATGATTTTCAAAAGTTTAAGTAAAGTCTTGTTTTTAAAACTCGTGTTATTGTTTTGAGAAAAAGGCTCCTTATTGATGCTTAAAGATTATTTTTAGCGAAAGGATCTTTATTGATATTTTAAAGATGTTTTAAACGATGTTTTGAGTGAGAGACTCGAAAGCAAAGTTTAAAGTGATTTTTGAGCGAAAAGGTCCACATATAATTTTAAACATTCATTATATGTATAGCTAAAATGCTTTATAATGATATTTTAATGTTGCCTAAGAAAGACATAAGGACATGAGCAAGATTATTTTGAGAGGAGTATTTAGCACTGAGTTGGGTGAAAGGGTCCAAACAACCCGTAAGCCCCATAACTATGTAGCCAGCATAGGACAAGATCATGTCGTTGGTCCGGGCAACTCCTCAAAAATAGTCCCTGGTGAGGACTTTGATGTTATGGATCCAAGATTGTGATCGTTCTCTGCCCTAGCAAGACTTTGAGTGGCTCTGCCAACTTAAGCGAAATAGTTGGGCATCATGTGCTCATTCATGATGGTGTCAGTTATGAGAAACTCCCAACCAACCCATGTTTGATATATACTTGCATATGTATTTATAGAAATAATTTTGATGCATAGTTTTTATTGCATAAACTATTTTACACATCAATCATATTATCATATTGTGTCCTATGCATCATTCAGAGTTTCAGAATACAGTTTCAGTTTATTAGTTCATGTCAAGTTTATTGTTTCCAATTATGTCCTTCACTTGAGATATTCTTGCTAACGTTGTTTCATTAAGCTATTTTAAATACCGCACATTCTATGTACTGATGCTATTTGGCACTGCATCTTATTATGAGGCAAACTCAGATAGACAAGATCAGCAAGGGATGCTTCACTAGGACTTCATCCGCATTCAGCTTTTTGGTGAGGCCTCCTACATTCAGAGAGTCCTAATTTTGATTTCATTTTAATTATAGAGCTTGAGATAGCTATGAGAGCTTTTATCTCGACACCTATTCTTATAGTTTAGAGGCTTCATAGATAGAGTTAGATATTGAATCAATAATGTTACTTTCTAACATTTATTTCAGTTATAAAATAAATTTTCTTTTATTACAATTGAGCTTACAATGTTTCAGCTTTCGCATTGTCTGTTGAGATCTAAACTGATAGTAAGTCAGGCCAAGGATTCGCTTGGATCACTAAAGTGGTCTAATTGTTGGTCGACATCTAGGGTTTAGATTCAGGGCTTGACAAAATTGGTATCAGAGCTTCAGGTTTTCAAGAGTCCTAGGGTGTCTATGAAGTCGCATCTAGTAGTGTCTTCCTTATCGATGTGAAGCGCGCACATCTATAATGAGGAGACTATGAAGTGTTAGGAAATACTTTCCTTCTTTCATACTCTAGTTTGTGAAATAGAGTCTAACTCTATAAAGACTTCCTCCTAACTCGTGCATTCACGTGTTTCAGATCATGCCTCCTGAACGTACTGCCAGTCAGAGGAACACGCCTCCACATACTAAGATGCAGACCCAAAATAGGCCATGTACTCCGGTCCAAGGATCTAGTGTTGGGGCCTAAGATGCACTAGCTACTAGTGGAAGAAACTCAAAGACCCCAGTTCCACATCCTCATAGCATGAGTACTTTAGAGGCAGAGTTCAGAGGAGCTATTCAGATGCTCACTCAATTGGTGGCTGCTCAGTCAGGTGGTTAGAACGCAACACCCACTAGCTTAGGTTGGGGCCCTTTTCCGACCGTCTTATCAGTATTCTTAGAGGCTTACAGATCGTATATTCCCTATGGTTAGCTTTACCGGTCGTGTGAGGCCGTGTGTATGTTTTAGTTTATTTATGATGATCGTGTGGGGCCTTATTCAGTTGGTAGTGGTGATCTTGTTGGTCATGTAGAATTTTTGGAACTTGTTTTCTTGATTCAGAAATAACTAGACAGCATGGTGGCCTTGTCGGCCCGCATAGGTTCCCTATTGATTCAGTTGCTCCGGGTAGCTGTTGTTTTCTCCGGGTAGCTGTTGTTTTCTTACAGGTGGCTATAAGCCTAGTCGAATCGGAGACCCATTTACAACCGTTATAGCCCGTCGTTTTCTTGAATCCAGAGTTAGAGCCAAGCTCCCGCATCGAAGTGCTTAGACTCATCTAGTCCAGCAGCCCAGGTCTAAGTAGGGCACCAGGTGCTGGGGTCATGCCTCACAAGGCAGGGCGTGACAAATTTGGTATCAGAACAGGTCGCATCCTAGCGCCCAACTGGGTGCAGTGAGTCTTGTCTATGGATGTTGTGCACCACATTCAATAGGCAAGAGGCTGCAAGACATGATAAGATGATTACTCTTCCTTCTTATTCAATTGCTCTATGTAGGGGGTACAAAGATAGGGTTGAGTTCCTAAACTTATCATACTTTGATTACGTATACAAGTCAGATCATCGACACCCTATCACAAAAGTGTAAGATTGATATAAAGGTGCCAGAAGAGGGCACTGTACCGCTGTAGGGCAACTACAACAACAGAAGGAGGTATCGTGTGACCTCCCAATGTGATACCTCTATCTACATTCATCCCTCAAAAGATATCTCTATAACTTCAAAGTAGGAAGTCAGAAGCATAGAGTATATACGAGTTGATTTATTTGTTAGATATAAGATCTTACTAAGATGATAGATAATATTAGATAATATCTGGGATAGATGTGGAGAAAGAGAGGGAAATGTAGTGGATTTCCCATTCCTTTCGACGTGGTGCGCTCCATGTCTTCATTTCAAGGTGCAAGAAGGAAAGACTATTCCTACCTCTTAGTTTTGATTCCAGTACAGTAAAGGGTATAAGGATTGAGGCAATGTTGCCCAAAGTAAGCAGAGTAAGGAAGATGGATTGGTTGATTCCAGAAAATATTAGAAAGAGTAAGGAGCCCTATGATTACGTAAGTTGTGCGACCCTCATGGTAACAAGTAGAAGAGCGAGTAAGACCACTAGCTTATCGAAGTGGGTGAGTGGAGATCCGCCAATGATGAACTTCCCAGTAATAGTCAAGTTCAAGTCAGAAAAGGCTGAATCCGCCGTAGCATGCTAACGACGGCAGGATACGCCCAAGATAATAATTATAATCTTAGCCGTGATATCGAAAGACAAATGGAGGTTATATGAATAAGACGGGTCCCATTACAAAGTTAAGAAGCATAGGTTGAAACTTTGATTCATCGGGTAACCTTATTGACAATGTAAGGCAGGTACCTTGAACCCCAAAGCTAGTTTAAGGAAGATAAGGGTGAGGGAGTATGAATACCAAATTTTGAGGGGGGAAATTAGAATCACCTCCTGCATTAATAGAACATCGTGTATTAAGGACTAAGCCTCTGATTGACAAGCTTAAGAGAGACAACAAGATTTTAGTTTAGAATGTTGCGGTACGTCCACCTAAGGAGAAGGTAAGAGGGTGCCGACCCAGAGACTCTAATCTAGTGTAGCCAGAGACAAGGTCCAACAGACAATCGTGGCCTTAACATAATGCTAAGTAAGGCCACAAGGTTAGGATGTTGGACCCCATGTCAGAAAGAGTGGAGAAATTTCAAACAAGAGACCATAACCAAAGTGTGCGTGTGTTTGTTGCTTCCGGAATGGGACAAAAATCCAATGAAATGGTACGAGAGGACAGGAGATATCATTAGACTGCAGAAGCAGTATATCCTGCAGTATGAAATTCAGAAAGCATGTCGAAGTCACGACCACTACAAAAATTCAGGATGTATAGTACCTAGTTGTTGATATATATATATACAGATATCAGATATGCTGTGAGTAGCTGCCAATAGGGGTTATAGTAACACATATTTTGGTTAGCTGCTAGAAGTATATGCGATCGCATCGCAGACCCTCGCCAAAAGGGGGCAGTGGTGGGTGATCCACGTATGAAGCCATAGAAACTTTCTCGCCCGCTTATTGAGTTAATGGACTTATATGCTTGTTGCCAGATTTAGACTTCAGAATCTCACAAGAGTTAGTAGCCCGAATCAGGTGGTTGGGGATACAAACGCAAGTAGGCGGGTCTTAATCCACTGCTTGGTGCCCTGCATTCAGCAGGGAAACACCCTAAAGACCAGCAACGTTATCGCATGTGCCGAACTAGAGATAAAGACTGAATAAGCATACTTAGAGGTTAGCAACACCAGAATTTTTCCAGTATGTTAAGTGGTCGTACATCTTTTTTACAGCCCCGTAGGTGAGAGTCGCCCTAGTCAACTTAGCTATCATATAGAACACCCCGCAAGTCGGGCCTAGCCTCCCAATGACAACTGTGGTACCCCAAGAAAAAGTCCACATCAGTAGTCAGTGACGGACTAGTACCCCAGCCGGTTCCCGTCAGATATTCAAATACAGAGTCCTAGGAGAAGGCCAGTCTTTGCGGAATTGCTCATAAGACCAATAATTTCTCAAAAACAAAGAAGCAGATCCGAGTGGATGAAAGCAAGGCAAAAGGAAGTGGTAGTACTCGCTAGCACAACACTTATTAAGACAAGGAAACGTGGTAGATTCTGTGAAGATCCGTAGACTCCATCGCCTAAGAGTAAGTCCGATTAAGCCTAAATTTACAATGTTCAAGTAGAATGTAACAAAGCGCTTAACCGGTCCACAACTCCAGCTTATGCATGAGCTACGATTCTCGAGTAGGGACATTTAGAGCATTGTTAGACTACTTCAACATTCGGGTCATTCAACCTAGTTATTCGGGGCTTCATTCATAGTTATTCAAATTTTGCATTATTAGAGATCAAGATCACTAAATGTGATCCTCCGACGTATACGTGCACATGGTGTGCGTACACTCATATAGATTATTCCAGCAGCGAGTAGCATTAGCATGCGGCCCAGAAGGCCAGATAAGCTCTAGCTATACAAATAGATTACTTTAACCTTTTTGGGTCACATCGTGCTCTGGGAGGTCAAAAATAATGTAGATACACAAAAATAAAAGCAAAGGGAAAACATGGCCGTAACCACCACTCCAACCGAGGTACACAATTTCTTGGGGTTAGCCAGGTACTACAAAGATTTGTGGAAGAATTTTCCACCTAGAAGCACCTTTGACTAAACTCTACGTAAGGCAAAAAATTTCAAGTGGATCGAGGCATGAGAGTAGAGTTCCGTGAGTTGAATTCTGCGGCAATATCGCTGGTTAGAGCTGTTGAAAGACTATGATGTGAATATTCTGTATTATCCAGGAAGGCCAACGTAGTAGCAGATGCCTCACTGCAACTGGGTGGGGAGTTTAGTATACCTATACCTGAGAAGCTGATTTGGCACGAGAGTTGCATCGCCCAGCCGGCCTAGTCGTTCATGTAGCAGAAACAGGGGACAACAGAGCGGTAATCCAAAATACCGCAGTGTCGTCTTTAGTTGTGAAGTAAAGGAACGGCACGAAGATCCTAGCCTTGTTCGGTTCCGTAAATAGAATCTAAGCAGGAGAGGTGACAGATTGCGATAACCGGGGATGGAGTGTGGAGATATGTCTCCTATGTTTTCCAGATGTTGCAGGGCTTCACCAGCAGAATATGGGCGAGGTACACTATGCCTCCGTTATTCTCTCCATCCGTGTTCGATGAAAATGTGCCACGATATAAAGAAATCTACCGGTGGCTCAAGTCCCAATTGCCAAAAGGTAAAAGCGGAACACCAGAAACCAAGCGGACTGACTCAGGATATAGGTTGTTCCTCTATGGAAAAGGAAAGCAGTAAACATGGATTTGTAGCAGATTACTCCTGCACCAAAGTGCAGATGATGACTCGATGTGGGTAATTGTCGACAAACTGACAAATCGCCATTTTCTTCCAAAGAAGGGCTACCTTTTCAGCCGAGGATTGGTGTTGAATTATATATCAGAGAATTAGTAAGGTTGCATGATGTTCCATTATCAATTATCTCCGCGAGGGGCGCAGTTTACGCCAAGTTCCTCGGCAATCATTTCAAAGAGAAGCTTGGGGATGCAGGTTAACTTGAGCACAACTTTTCATCCTCAGATAGATGGGCAGGCAGAACGCACTATTCAGACGCTCGAGGATATGCTGCGAGCGTGTGTGTTAGACCTTTGGAGGTAGCTGATGATCACTACCACTTATTGAGTTTACCTTATAATAAACAAAGCTTACCATTCAGCCTATCCATGGTGCCTTATGAGGGCATTGTATGGGCGAAATGCAGATCGCCAGTTGGTTGATTTAAAGTAGGAGAGTCAGTGCTGATTGGGCCGGATATTATTCATCAGTCGAGGAAAAGGTAAAGCTTATCAGAGAACGCCTTACCGACTCCAAGCCAGAGCCGCGTAAGTCGATGCCGATGTGTGGCGCTAAAACTTGGAATTTAATGTGAATGACTCGGGTATTCTTGAAAATTCCTCCAATGAAAGGGGTGATGAGATTTGGCAAGAAAGGCAAGATCAGCCTCGAGATTTGGTGGGCCTTATCGCATTCAAGAATAGGCCAAGTGGCAATGAGTTGAACTTACTCCAGAGTTAGAGTCTGCTCTCATCCATTTTTCCGCTGTCCATGCCGAGGAAGTATATAGGAGACCTCCGTGAGTTGTCCCAGTCCAGGATGTCCGTGTTACGGAGGAGTTGGTTATGAAGAGGTTAAAGAGCCATACTAGACCGACATTCAAGTGTGATTAAGAACTAAAGATGTTGCTTCACAAGGTATTATGGCGAACAGAACCTAGAGGAAATGGAATTGGGAAGGTGAGAAGATATGAAAGTCAAATATCCTATGTTATTTCAAACTTAATCGCCCAGAGGTACGTCGCATTGTTGTTTTATGAATTGCCTTATGTTATATGTATAAATGAGATAGTCGACTCTAGTCTATTGCATGATGAATGCTATAGTGTTGTGTGGAGTAATTGGTATTGGACTTTCTGAGTTTCAGGCTTTTTTGATATAGTCCATATTATAGGGGGAAACTTTGCCAAAATTTTTCTTAAAATAAGTCGAAAGAAAAAAATTCCGCGAGCAGTAAGCTTCACATTCGAGGACGAATGTTCTTAAGGGGGAGGGGAGAATGTTACACCGTATATTCTTGACATTTAGATGGCCTATTCGCATGCCAAGTTAAGAGTTTTAGAATGCCATACATGCTAGAAAAAGGCCCGGGAAAGACCGACAAACACCACGCCGAACCATCGCAAGAGGAGGCCGGGCACCCATCCACGATGGCCAACATGTCACGGAGGGCTCACCTCCGCGATGGCCAACGTGCCACGGAGGTGAGGTTCAGCCCCAACTATATAAAGCCCCCACTTCATTTTTTTAACTCATTTCATTTTATAATTTCCGCCATAATGAAGGAAAACAGAGGGTACGAAGAGCTTCTTTGAAATTCCTTCGCCTTACGTTTATTAAACGCGGTCCAAACTTGAATTAATCTTGGGTAGTGAAGTATTGAGCTGCAGGGAGCATTCCTACGGAGTTAGTTTCGTGAAATTCAGTCGGCGAATCACCGTCTCACCGAGATAAGGTAAGCGGAATTTCTCCAAATTAGTGTCAATACTACCCTAACATTAAAGTGAATATTTCTCTCTTCTAGACTTCCGAGAAATAGCGAGTTTTCGGTTGTTTTTTGATAAGTCAAAGTTTGGGCTATATAGATATTCAAAGTAGCGTTTTCTTCCGGAATATTGATGAATTTAGTTCTAATTACTATAAATATGAACGCAGTTGGAAGAAATAGTTGATATTGGCCGAGTTACGCGCTGGTCAAGAAGTCAAGAATCGAGGTATGTAAAGCCAGTTTCTTTGGCAAGTTAGTACTTCTAGTATAGTAAAATAGAATAATTTCTAGAAGAAAGTCCAGAAGTCGAGTATTAAGCTCAGTATGAATTCAGTAAATATGTTTTATATTATTATGTCGTATTCACAATAAAAGTCAAGAATTAGTATCAAAAATAGATATTATTTCGTACCGCACGTATCTGGGGTAATTCAACCAGAGATTCAGAATAGAATATCAGAACATGAACATTATCAGATTTATCATACATGTTATATGTGATTATTATTGTTTGTAGAGACCTGATTATTTTATGTAGGCACCCCTAGAGCTTCCTTCCGCCCCAGGGTTAATAGTTGTGTCAACTCGCCCGCCAGAGGGTAAGGATACGTCACTCCAAGGAGTGGCATGCCGTCCGTAGTAGGACGAAGATGGGATGCAAGCATACTCCATAGCAGGCTGATCAAGATTATAACATACCCCCGTCGAGCGTTTGCTTGTGGCACATATTACAGACATGACAGACCGGGGACATAGCTTACAAGAGTCCTCCGGACTCGGGATACGCTTATAGTCAAATTCGCAGAGCCCAACCTGCATACCCAGGGGCCGGCGGGTGCTCGTAGTTATTAGGGTGAGTGGAGTGGATTTATTTTTGGATGGCGACCCTGGGGTAGGGGTTTATAGATTGCGTGTTGATTGGCACCTTCCCGCTTATGGGGGCCGGGTATAGGTTCTTTTATGCTATATATATATATATGTTACTTATTAAAATTGATAAATAGCAGGACGCCACATCGACATGTATGACTTTATCTTCTTCCAGCACAGTTAAGCTTAGTATAGATCTATTCCGCATGCCTTAGCTATCCCTCATTTCGCAACTACGCACACGCTTATATTCGCATATGTTTGGTTTTTGCTTTTATACTGGTACCAAAGGGTACTAACGCCCATTTTTGGGGAACTGCATTACTTGCCTGCAGGTACCATAGACGAGGAGCTGATCCCTCGTAATTCTAGCCAAGACACGTATCACGCCCCGCCATCCGAGCTAGACAGCGAGGTTTATTTTTATTTTGTTGTACAATACAAAGTAGGCCTAGCCCTTTTCCGACCGTCTTATCAGTATTCTTAGAGGCTTGCAGATCTTATATTCCCTGTGGTTAGCTGTACCGGTCGTGTGAGGCCGTGTGTATGTTTTGTTTATTTATGATGGTCGTGTGGGGCCTTATTCGATTGGTAGTGGTGATCTTTTGGTCACGTAGAGCGCTTAACACTTGTTTTCTCTTGATTCAGAAATAACTAAGACAGCATGGTGGCCTTGTCGGCCCGCATAGGTTCCCTATTATCCAGTTGCTCCGGTAGCTGTTGTTTTCTTACAGGTGGCTATAGGCCTAGTCGGCCGGAGGCTGTATTTACAGCCATTATATAGCCCGTCGTTTTCTTGAATCCAGAGTTAGAGCCAGCCTGACACCAAAAGTGCTTAGGCTCAGCTAGTCCAGCAGTTCAGTACCTAGTAGGGTACCGGGTGCCAGTCATGCCTCACAAGGCGGGGCGTGAGAATAGCCTTAAGTTCATCCAGTTATCTAGATATGCTCCGGAGATGGTACCGGACATGAGGGCCAAAATGAGAAAGTTTGTGTTTGGTCTAAGTAAGAATGTTAAGAAGGAATGCAAAGGCTCTCTACTGATTAGTGACATGAATATTTCTAGATTGATGGTATATGTACAACAGTTAGAGGAGGACAAGCAAAAGGACAAGAAAGAGCACCAGAGCAAGAGAGCTAAGATAACAGTTAATGAGGCCACCCAATAAAGAAACGGAAATAGAAATAGGTTCTTCTTCAGAAAGAGGTCTTCTGGACCTATGCAGTTAGTTAATTCTCTACCTCAGAGTCACAAGAACAAGCATAAATCATAAAGATAGGATAGTGTAGTTCAGGGAGACCAGCGACACCCACCTTGTGGCAAGCGTGGTGAGGCTGGTAAGGATGGATGTTATGGGTGTGGCTAACAGGGTCACTATTTGAGACATTGTCCATCCAAACAAGGCAATGGGGGCAACAGAGCCCAGCCTACTCCACCAAGAACACCTCATACTCGTATAAACATTCCTAAGTCTATGTTACTTTTCAGTTTTAAGCGTTGAACGTGCTGTAAACTCATAACACATCATAAGGCATAGTTTTGTTATANATATATATACATATAAACATTATATTCTTGCCTATTTCTTCATCTGGCATTTTTACACTATGTTTTTCTCTTTGAAATTTGAAGCCACCGTTTTGTGCCTGATAAGCTCGTAATCTACTTGGAGCCCATAAAGAATATGAGTTTATTTGTTTTATTCTCCATATTTTTTAGGGTTTAATTTATTTTGTAATTGTCTCCATTTGTTCGAAGTAAAGTATGTCATAGAAGGTAGACTTTTACTTCTTAGGTACTTTATTGTTAAGTTCATTTTTGTTCTACATTTTTTGAAGCAGTTATATGTTTTCTTTTTTGATATTGTGTTAATTTTTTTTTGCAGTGTTTCTAAATCATGGTCGTTCCACCTTATTATATACATCCAGACCACTGGTTTTCACTTAACAACTGTTGGAGAGGTGAAGAGAAGTTTAAAAGTCTTATTGAAATATTCTTAGTCATGTTGGGCTGGAAACATTGATGGAACACCCTTTTGGTAATTTAATGAGATTTAATATTTTCAAAAGGCCTAGGACTTTGTTGCATTGTATGTTGTTGCCTGAAGTTCATAGCCACAGTAATACTATAATGTCTTTCAATTTGAAAGAAAACCTTGTACTTTTAACCGAGAGCTGTTCAGTAGAGTAATTGAGCTATCAATTAGTGCTCCTACTCCATCTTTTTATCAAAAATCTAATAGTATGGATGGTAGTTATATATTGAAGAAGTTTCTCAATGATGTTAGTGGTAGAAAAAGTATTAATATGAAGAAATTACGTACATTCATTAAAAGTGGCATAATTGGAGACTATATTATTGAATAAGATATTGACATTGTTGTGTAGCTGTGATGTACCTTCTTGGGCGTGTTTTATTCGGTGGTCAGGATGACAAGATTATTAAGTGGATCTATATTAGTTTTTTGGAGGAAATTGAGTTGTTTCAGCAGTACAATTGGGAATATGATTGCTTTAACAAGTTTTTGACATCTCTGAAGGGTGTTTTTAGCAAAGGGACAATAATATGACAGAAATCATATCCCACTGCTGGTTTTTCGATTTTGGATTTCTACATTGGGTTATTCATATTTTTGAAGAGTACCACTTGAAGAATGTAGAAATTTGTGGTCTTATCAGGAAACCTTTGATGCTCTCCTATAAGATTACTGGAATTCCATAATACAAGGCACTGAAGAAAATACTTCTCTTTGGTTAGAAGGCACAAAATGTAATGATATTTTTCAATTATTTTTTTGTAGTTATTTTTTAAGTGTTTCTAATTTTTGCTTTTTTGTTTTATATTGATTATCTATTTGTTTTTCTTATTTTTTAATAGCACGTGGAAGCTGCTGCTGATACTCTTCCAATTGAGTTTGTGGAAGAGAATCAAGGAAATAATCATGAGAATCGGCAAAATGATTACGAGAATCACTGAAGAGATCACACAAGTTATCATGTAAATGATGCAAATATTCCTATGTTATAAAAGCATGTTACGATATGCATTCTCATTACATAACTATTAGTTATTTTTCTTTTTACTTTAATACAAGCGCTTAATGTGTTGTATTTCTTATTTTGCAATTTTTGGAAATAAATCTTAATGCTAAGTTGGACAAAATATTAGCAAATCAGAAACGTGAGAGCAAGCCATGAATAATTTGATTTTCATTTTGAAAAAAATCAGGGATACACTTCCCAACACAAGGGGCCGGTGGTTATGGTGACGCTCCTGTACAATCTGGTGGTATTTGTTTTCCTTCACTTGTTGTAAAGGTAATCATCAAGAAGAGAAGACGTTCAAATGGTGGGATACGTAAAAAGTCAGCATATACTTCTCAAGAGATGGGTGAGAAAGACCAAGTGTTTGACCAATCAACGCTTTATGATTTTGGTGATAGTATTGGTTTTGATAATACAATAGAGCAAAATAATATTGGAGACGACACTATTGAACCAATTGACATTGTGCCTATTGCTTGTAGTGGAGATACTATTTGAAATAGTGACAAGAAATAAGACATTGGTGTTTCCACCTCAGATGACATTGCAAGGAAGTTGAACTGTGAGGAGAGAGCAAAAGAAGGAGTTGAGTTTTGTTCTAAAGATAAACACTTAATTGCAAAAGAAGTTAATGGGCAAAGTAATCAGCATATTGTGAAAGGAGTAGGTGTTGATTGTTTTAATGAGTATCTCTAGCCTGAACAATCTATCGGCACACCAGTGGACCAAAGCACAATTTCACAACGTGCTCCGTAGGAAGATTGTTTTCTTACTCATCTTATAGAATAGGTAGTCTAACTTTTCTTATAGTAGTCAGAATTGTGTTATTTTTCATTTTAATTTAGTAAACTCTTTTTTATTAATTATGTGCGTGTGTGTGTGTGTTTTTTTAGTCTAATCTTGGAGTTCTGGTATATGAACGAGGATCAAAGAGAAGAAAAACTCTGTCTGTCACTGATGATCCAATTTCTGCTGAATCATCACTTTTGTTTGATAAAAATGATTCCAGTAAGGAAGTTGCTGATCCAGTTACTTCTGTGGAGGACCAACATGGAGTCATTCCTGAAGCACCGACTCAATCTGACATTGTGAAGTTTGTACAAGAATTAAATTAGGAAGATCCTGAGTTAGCTACTCCCTTGGAGGAGGAACACCAAGTCGTTGCTGAAGCACAAACTTAATTTGAGCTTGCAAAGTCTATAGAAGCATTCAACAACAAAGTTCGTGACCCAGTTACTTCTTTGGAGGAGCAACACCTAGTCATTCCTGAAGCAGAGACTCAATCTCACATTGTGAAGTCTGTACAGAAAGCAAACAAATAAGTTTCTGAGCCATTTACTCCTATGGAGGAGGAACACCAAGTTGTTCATGAATCATATTCTTATATAGAGCCTAGGAAGTCTCTACAAGCATTGATTGATGATGTACAGAAAGAACAACAAGTGCAGACTGTTGATCAAGCAGGAACGATTGGTGTAGTCCGTGATCAAAAAAAGAATAAGCAGAAATACAAATCAAATAATGTCAACTGACGAGGAACCATTGATCTCATCTAAATGTATTGGGTATCCTAACATATGGTTGATGTCTCCTTATAGAGATCCAAATATTAAAAGGAAAGCGGGTCAAGATTGGAAATACGGAAATTTTGTTAGACAATGTCCATTTCACTATTTGAAAGGTGATCCTAATATCTTGATCAAATTCATGCAATGGGTTCGTAGCTCCACAACTGTTAAGAGGAAACAACTGAAGTTGGCAGGTCTTGTATGAGATAAATTATTTTTCAGAGAACTTGCTGATGTGAAGTCCAATCTCTCTGATGATGTATGTGTATTTTTCTTCCTTTTAGTTTTGATGTTCTATTATATTTTTCAAAAACACATTGATTCATTATTTGGAGTTTTTATCTCGGCAATGTTGTGATAATTTTTTATGTCTGTTTTTGCCACACATTGATTTGTGTGTCTACTATTTACGAAGAAATACTGCTACCACATCAATGAGTATTTTATAAAGTCAAAGTGCACAGTGACATATTTGATCTTCAATGGATTATTTGACCAAGCATACACCGAATACTCTGCCAATAGTGAAATATGTAGTTTTTTAAGCGATACATACTGCGATTTTTTTATAATTATATGAAAGGCCGTGAAGGTTCATGTCTTGTCCCCTGGTCAAAGGTTGACATAGTTATTATGCCAATGTGTCTCCCCAAATTATATGAAGAGCCATCATCAACACATTATTTTATTTGTGTGGCAAATTTGGATAAGAAAGTAATTGATGTCTATGATTCCTATTATGATAGGAATGATAGATCAATCAACTATATTACAAAATTTGTCATACTAATTCCACAGATATTGAAGGAAATGTCGTTTAAAATTGATCGTCCATCTTATGAAGATTATGTAAATGAATTCAAGGTTATATGGATGACAATAGTGCCCAAACAGATGAATGAGTATGTGCTTAAATCAGTAATGTTATGCTTCTTCTTTGTTATTCTTTGATTGACATATTTATTTATTTTTTAAATGCAGAGTTGATTGTGGCTTTTTCATCTTAAAGTTTATGAAGTCAATCATGGAGGGAGAGTCTATTGAGAAATGTTTTATCAATGATATTCCTCAATTCAGAAAGAATTTGGCTATTAATCTTTGGCATCACTCCATGTGGAAGATAGAATCTGGTTATGAAATACCATAAAAAAGGGAATGTTGATTATGGGGGGTAGGAGATATCTTGTGCGTTTAAAAAGATATAGATTTATTTTTGAAAAAACAGAAAAAACAATTGCAAGTATAAATAAAAAACATGTTCAGTAATGAGTATATATCAATTCCTATCGGTTCCAAGCATAATTCTTGTGCGGTTTTTTTGGTCAAATTTTGCCTTTTTAAAGTATAGCTATGTAATATATGTTTTTTTTAAATTGTGCGTATACTTAAATTTTCGTCAGTCAGGAATAATTTTTTATCTTTTTCGTAAGTGTGTCTATATATTAAATTCGTGTCTTTTCAGGTATAACTTTTTCATGTGTAAGACTTGCAAAAGTATGCCTATTGTCAAATTATGCCCAAAAGGCATAATCTGGGTTACAAGTTATAACGTGAGGTGTAATTTATGCAATATATAAAGTTATGTTTATAAAAAGGTATAGAAAATCATGCCGCAAAAGCCACAAATTGTGGCAGAAGGCGTAAGTTCTAGAGTTTTTACCATTTTCTAACTATGCCTATATATTAAATTCGTGCCTCATTGGCTTGCCAAACTATGCCTCATTGGCAAATTGTACCTATTTCATGCAGATTTTCAGGTAAATTTTTTTTCCTTTTAAAAAAAAATATATATAGAATTTTAGTCAGTCAGACATAATATTTTATTTATATAATAATATAGCCTGTCTTATTATTTCACCACTTTTTCTCGCTTAAATATAACTTTTCCAACAGTGATTCCTTTTAATCTATTGAATCTGATAATCGAAGAATCCTTCTGTGAAGATCTTAATCTTTGTTTGTTGATTAGAAGTCGATATTCCGAATTCTATTAGAATGTGAGTTTTTCTGTTAGGGTTATGAGTACTATTCAAGTTTTATTTTTGCTTCTCTGTATAGTCGATATTCCCAACACATTATCAACTACCTCAATGGCATTTTGTTATTAATTTTGTTTGTTTGTTGTTTGTTGTGATTTTTCACAGTGTTATCAACAATGGGTACTCCTCCTTAATATATTTCTCCCAGCAATTGGTCTCCATGTAATAATTGTTGGAGAGGGGATGAGAAGTTTCAACAGCTCCGTAATACCCTGAAAACCCTAAGATTAGACCCAGAAATTGAAATGGAGGAAACTGAATTTTTTGCACGAAGTCACAGGACAAGTCGTCGCATGACCCGTGGGGTGCACCACGAGTCGTGGAGTGACTTGTGAGGAGGGGGTTCAGTCTTGGTTGAAATTTTAGTTTCGGGATGACCACGGATGTGACCACGAGTCGTGGTCAGCACCACGACTCATTATGTCATCCATGACCAAGGGATGCTTGAAAGATGAGAAGTTTCAGCAGTGGTGGTAACGGGTTGGTCACTATGAGTCGTTGGGTACACCATGAATCGTGGTATCCCTCGTGGTGACCCTCAGATGAAAAATAGCAGTGTTGATCATGAAAGGCAGATGATTAGTCGTCCCCCAGACCGCGATTCGTCCAGTGCCTCGTTGGGACTAGCAGTGTGTTTTTTTCTATGAATTTATTAAGGGTTTTCCCATAATTCCTAAGTTCCTAAGGCCTATACTACGTTGTTTTAAGCTTAATTAGGATTGTTTTAAGAGGGTTTAGCTCATTCTAAATCACTTCTCTCCATGCATGCAAGACTAGAAGGTTCCTAGGGGTGATCAAGGCTAAAATCCATCAATTCTCCTTCAATTTCCTTTGGGCATTCAAGGAAGAGTGTTAGATCAAGTTACCCAGATATGTGAGGCTATGAATGAGAGTTCCTTTCACTCTCATGCCCTAAACTCTTCTCAAATTCCATGGATTTCAAATTATAGAATTCAAGTTTCATGATCTATGAGGTTTATTCCAATTCTTGTGAAATTCTCTATGATCTATAGATGGGTCAATCCCTTTCATGTATTAAATCATGTTTTATGATCTATAGGAAGAATCTATAACTATTTTGATTATTAAATTATAGTTTCAAATTTTTACCCAATTATGTATGTTCTTATGAAAAGTCAAGTTATGATTTTATTATGATCTTGATCTAAATGTCACGCCCCACCTTGGGAGGCATGATTGACACCTAATGCCACGCTGGGATCTGGACGGACCTGGCTGGGCATAGGCACCAGGGACTCAAATTCAAGAAAACAAACTGCTATATCTTGGCTGTAAATACAACCTCGGGCCGACAAGGTCACCCAACACCTGTAAAAGGAAATAGCTAGCCTAGCCGACATAACTGTAAAAGGAATCCTATGCGGGCCGACAAGACCACCATGATGTCTAGTTATAACAGAAATGAAAACAAGCAACTATACTAGGCCCCACACGACCAATAACAATCAACTAACTGAATATTGTCATCAGCTTCTAGGAGTGAAAATATCGGTTGGGACAAGGCCCTGGCCTACCCAAATGTTATAAAAATAAAAGACAGATAAATCTCTACAACCTGACAACTCCGAATGAAATGAGTTGGCTAAACTGCTGACTTTGAATAGCTGCTAGAAGGTCTCATAATCTGTCTGTCTAAACCTGCAGCCAAGTATGCAGTGCCCCATAGTTGGGTGTCAATACAATATGTACCGAATATGTAAGGTAGTAATGAAAAGCTGAATAAACGCTGATAAAGATCTAAAAGTGAATAACAAGAAAGGGCAGAAATTAACTTGTAAGCTTTCTTATCCATAACCTGCATCTAGTAAAACACTACACATATATAAGCTAAGACTGTACAATTATACACTCATAAGCTATAACTAACAGGCAAGAATACAAAAAAAAATTAACCTAGTCCCCATAAGCCGGAAAGGTACAACCAACACAGAATAACCCACCTGGGGCCCCCATAAGCCCCGGCGAGCACACTCCAATCTAAATACCCCTAACGTGGTCAATATGGGTCTACATGTAACTATAGCCAACCTACGTGGCCCCTGGGTTTGCAATTGAGCCTGCTTGGCTCCTATACCTGTGTTTGAGCCCGGAGGGCTCCTGTAACTGCACCCTAGGCACACACGGCTCGATGAGGGTCAGTGGTGCTGATACGACATAAAAATAGAAGTCCATCCATGGATGGATTGTAATATGGCCCTTGGGCCTGATATAGTCCCTTGGGACAACATATAGCTCCTTGGAGCGATCCATATAGCCTCGAAGGCGATGACACAACTAGTAAACCTGAGGTTGGTCAATGGAAGGCTATATAGGGTAGGTCAATCCCAACTAATATACTGCACTTTAGTCTCAATCTAGACACTCAAAAAGCGTATCTGGCTCTTAAGGCCTAACACGACCTCTACTCGCCCCTAGAATAGTGTGTATAGCTGCTAACAGGCACACCTGGTGTGTCTATATCTGATCAGAGGATCCTAATAGTGATCATAATCTCTAATGATCTAGACTGAAAAGGGCGAGATCTGGAGTGGCCTAAATGATACTCTGAATGTCATGCTAGGACATTGATAGCTCATAAGCAAACCGTAAGGTTGCGGACGACCAACTATTTAGTTTCTTTGCCTAGAACAACTGTAGGGCTACTACTTAATCGGACATGCTCCTGAGTAGTCAGCCCCTAACCTTCCCTAGGCGGTTTACTTTGCGTACTCTCTCTATTCTGGCCAAAGTCTTATGTTAGAATGATTTAATTGATCAAAGGAGGTTCCTATATATAGGCATAGGCGGTGGCAGTGGGTGGTGCCTCGTGCTGCCCAACGCACCTACATGCTTGCCGTGTCGTGCCCCCAGGGTGCTGGTCTGCCTGGTGCACTGCGTTGCCCACCGCACAGGCAGGCTGGCGCATCACGCTGGCCCCTCGTGGCCTGGCCTCACCCAACCCTGCTTCCGAGGCTTTTCCCGCATGTATCAAACTCTCATTACTCGTCACAAATTCACGCACACGCATACTAACCGCTAATATCTTACAACGTGTAACATCTTCCCCCCCTTAGGAACATTCATTCTTGAATGTCATCTTCAAGCTTAAAGGAGTTGACTCTTTTAACTAATACTTAGAAAATTTCGGCAAAGTCTCCTCTATATTATGGACTATCCAAAAACATGAAACGTAGAAAAGTCAAACATAGGCGTTTCACAAGACGTTATAAACATTTACTCCACCACATAAAGATAACCAACGAAACAGTGCTAATAATGTAAACATGTAAATAACAACTGGACAACTACCTCACCTCACTACATATTCTGGTTCAATTCTGGAATAAATGAGGATGCCTAGACTTCATGTCGTCCTCAGCTTCCCAAGTCATCTCTTCTTTATTTTTGTTCCTCCACAACTTTAACGGAGGCCACATATTTAGTTCTTAACCTACAAACTTTCCGATCTAGTATAGCAACTGGAACCTCTTCGTAGGCTAACTCTTTAGTAACTTGAACGTCCTCAACTAGAACAACCCGGGAAGGGTCCCCTATGCACTTTCACAACATTGACACGTGAAAGACTCAGATTCTAGTTCTGGAGGCAGTTCTAGCTCATATGCCACTCAGCTTATCCTTCGGAGGATCCGAGATGGGCCAATGAACCTATGGCTAAGCTAACCCTTCTTACCAAACCTCATCACGCCCTTCATCAGTGAAACTTTGAGGAACACCCGATCGTCAACCTCAAATTTCAAGTCTCTACGTGGCACATCGGAATAGGACTTCTGGCAACTCTGGGCTGTCAGCAACCATTCTATGATGAGTTTTACTTTCTCTTTTGACTGGTGAATCATATCAGGTCCGATTAACCCTGACTCCCATACTTCGAACCATCCAATAGGGGACCTGCATTCCTGCCCGTATAAGGTCTCATAAGGCGCCATCTGGATTTTAGAATGATAACTGTTATTGTATGAAAATTCGATAAGGGGTAGATTCTCATCCTAACTTCCTTATAAGTATAGCACACACGCCCGTAACATATCCTCGAGTGTCTAAATTGTGCGCTCTGCTTGACCTTCTGTCTGAGGATGGAATATTGTGCTCAGATTAACTTGTGTCCCCAATCTGTTCTAGCAGCTTCCCGAAACCTAGTTGTGAGTTGTGCCTCTCTGTCAGAATTTATTAGATACTAGGGCTCCACATATCCAAACTACTTCTTAAACATTTATCTCGTCATAATCTTTAGCTGAAACATAATTCCCTTCGGCAAGATATGAGTTGATCTCATTAGCTTTCTACACTGACTCAAGTAAGATCAATTTACACCTGGTATGAGATAATCCTATAACTGTATTCATGTTGATTACTCTCCACTTCCTTGCAGGCACGACCATCTCCTGAATTGGCCTTCTCGGTTCCTGCTGTCCAGCCTTCCCTGGCTGGTCATTGGAGCTCTGTGCTACGACTCAACAATATCTCCCCTCTTCCCATGCCATTAGTTGGTCTCTCTTTACAACCTGATGCATTTTCGTTAAACTCTGGGTAGAGGGAGTAACGGACATGGCCATAGTCTACTAATGAAGTCCTGCCACCTTTGAAACGCAGAGTCGACCTCTAGGTCTCACGACTCCGCTCCTTATTATCTCAAAGGCTAATGAATTCCGACTGGGCTTTGTCTCTAGGTTGTACTAGGTTAGAGTCTCCGTGCCGTCACTCCTTTACTTCCACAGCTGGTGGTGATGTTTCTGTATTCTAGGTTACAACCTCACTATCCTTTAAATGTCAGCCTGATACTTATTTCTCGACATTCAGCGGTGGTCTCATGCTCTATCAACCTACTACAACCTAGAGTTGATTCTGTTCTCCTCCAAAGTTAGATACTCTTTCCTTCCCCTTATTTTTATAAACTAAAATCTGGGGTTCGTCCCCATGCATCTTACTGACAAGGATATTACTAACCAAGTCTACCAATCTGTATCGTTCCGACTCACACTCGGGCCAATTTCGTTCATATAGTCTTTATGCCCTCCAACATACCATCTAGAGCCATAACCATTACTCTGCAAGTATATCCTACTGTCATTAGCACACTATGGCGGAATTAGCCTATTTCTAACCTGAGCTTTACTATGCTAGGAGTTTATTGCCTATGGACCCTTACACGTGCTTGGGTGCTACTGGCAATCTTATTTACCCTCCTGATTTACTGTCGTGAGGGTCTAGGTAACTTTTTAACCACTAGGGGTCTTGACTACTTTCTAATCCTTCTCGGAATCAACAGTTCTAGCCCTCTTTTACTCTTTATTCTAGGCAACATGGAATTAATACTTACGCTTCTTGTTGTACTAAAAGAGCAAATTGGGAAGTGAGAAATGACCCTATCATTCTATAACGGGGCCAAGGTGTCACACCCCAAACTCGGGGAGGCGTGACTGGAACCTGGTGCCACCCTTGATATGAGCATACCCGACGCCCAAAATATAAAACAAAGGCCAAAACCAATGAGGTTCAACAACACAAAAACAATACAATCAAAATGAGATGATAGACTATAACAGAAGCTGACTTACCTAAACAACCAAGAAAAATAAATATAACATGCCGCCGAGACAATGGAATGGAAGAAAAACTATACAACGTGGCCCACCTGGCTTATAACAATGGCACTACACCCACAACAAATATCTACGAGCCTCTAAAAATATAATAAAAATCAACTGCTCGGGACAGGGCCCCAAACTACCCATAACTCAACCTCTGAAAACTCCGACAGAACTGGAGCACGCCGACTCAGCTGGAACTCCACTCAGCAACCAAGAACCTGATCTAACAACCTATCATCACCTGCAGGCATAATGCAGCGCCCCGACTAGGGTGTCAGTACAATAATGTACCGAGCATGAAAGGCAGAAACAACTGGAAGATTAAGATTAGAGATCAACAGATATACCAAATATCACAGAAGGAGAACTGAACTTACGTAAACACATAAAACCTACCTGGCTCCCATAAGCCTGACAAGTACAAGAAAACATAAAAATAGAACCTACCTGGTCCCAATAAGCCCAGCAAGTCCAAAAAGTAAATAACCATACAACGGCACCTAGCCGACCCAGCTCACCTGTCATCGCCTCTAGACCTCTCAATGGCCTCAGCTAACACCAACCAACATCTAGCTTCCACTGCTATCATATAACAAATAAGACCAGTAACAACCACAATATAATGCCAAACAAATTACAAGTAAACACTAGTTAATCAACATCGTCAATCAGGCACTGTCGGACACTCTCTCGGCTGCGCATAGTTAGCGGAGCTCAATCCATATGGGAGAATCAATCATGATCCCAGGAAGGTTCAGACATGTCGGACCACTCTCGAATCATGTATCAACTCGACACTACGAAGGACATCATTCTCAACCCCGTAGTTCATTTCACTCCTTGGGCTGAACCCCTCAGTCAGAAACACTCTCGTGCGTCGGGTATCCACAAGCCACAAGGCACCTCGGGCTCGACCCCTAGCCGGAACAACTCTCGTGCATCGGGTATCCACAAGCCACAAGGCCTCAAACATAACACACACACAATAAAAAACAATAATACATGCTCAAATATCCCACAATCAGCTCTCAAAGCCCCCACAACCCAACTACTACAATACAATACTATTCTTTCCACGTCTGTCGTCCAACCGACAAGCCACTAACCAAGCTAAGGAATACCATCCTAACCAGTCTATCCTCAAGCTTTAAAAATAGACCTCATGCAACTATACTTACTATTAACATCATGGGACATGGCCAAATCAACTCAAGTTTCACCCGGCCATCACGTGCCCTCGACACGGTCGACACGATCGCGATTCAAATATAACAAAGGATTGTCGCATCCATTGACCTTAAAACTCTAAGACATCATTCACTTGACAATATAATCACCCTAATATTATTCACTCAAACATCCCCCACAACTTTGCTGAACCACACTCCTCATACCGACCTCTCGGCAGAGACCCAACAATTTGCCATGACTAAGATTCTCCGCACTCAAGCCCGATCCACCAACCAAAATAGCACCTTATATACAATTATTACCATATAAACAGAAAAAACAGAATTCAATGATAGCAAAACACAAGCCATCGCAAAGCGGCCAATATACACGTCAACACGGATGACAGCAGTTTATGGAATTCATGCGAGCAAAGGGAGGTACAAACCTAACATACCTTAGCTTCAAGCCTAGCCGAACTTGAGCCTTGCAACACCATGAACCTACTGCCTAAGGCAGTCCCAAATTCTTCAAAATGCAGCCAACATAACTCAACAACAAAACAAGACAAGCCAAGCTTACTAATAAGATTCATAGGAATTCGACGGTAGAAACTCAGAGACAACACCCTATTGGCATTAAAACACCTATAAACAACAAAAACTAGGGGAGAATAAAATAAAGAAGGTTTACCAACAGCTTTACCACAGGAAACAGCCACCAACGGCACGGAAAAAAATACCAAGCCACAGACTACACGCGATTCTCGACTTCGGAGCACCAAAATCATGTTAGAGCCATGGCTTCTAGCCTCAAAACCCAAAGAAAACCATGGAGAGAAGTTGATGAGGTTTATTACAAAGTAGGTTTCTAGAAAATGAATTTGGGATTGACAAAAACCGACCAAGGGGCTTAAATAGCCTTCCGCCGCCTTAGACCTTGTGACGTGCCTGCTTGTGCGGTCTCGCAGCAGCGAATATCTCTACTCTGAAGTCGGATTGACGAATGGTTTGATGTGTTGGAAACTGGGCTCGTATATATTTAATTTTTATAGGTCTCTCACCCCATAAATTTTTATATATTGGGAGAAAATCTTGAGACATTTGACCTAAATTTCAAAGAATCTCATAAAAGAAATTTTGAGATAACTTTTTCCAAATTTGTTCTACAACTTGATCGACGTCCAAACTTAAATATGACCCTAGAGTGATTAAAACAACTCATAATACTTCCTTCTTAGCCTATAAAGTACTGTTAGTCTTACCTCGAAAGGATAATTTTATCGCTCAAATTATCGAGGGTGGTACACCCTTCTCCCACGAGAAACATTTATCCTCGAATGTTGGATGACACGCACGGCTCAACTCAGGGTGACACGGCCACAACATCGCACCACATAGACTCACATGAGAAGCCTACTAGAAACCACTGCAAACAATAGCCTTACTGTGTGCTGAGGTGCGACACAACTATAACCATAATCCAAATAAAGTCTTACTTGTCACCATATTTAGCCAGTGGCTATAGTCATCATGTTACAAGCATCCCTGCAAAAGTCACCAAACGTGAGTCTGGACCCGACTCCTATGACATTTGACTTCTGGCACGATTTTGATCCAGAAAGAAGGATAATAATCCTAAATGTCCTGTAGCGTCCTGTTTATAAGTACAGCTGCACCAATGCATACATAAACAAGACTCTACTAGACACGGCTCATAGACACCTAGGACAGACAACTACGATACCAAGTTTTTACCCCATACCGGAGGCGTATTTGGCTTTAAGTGCCACCCCTAATATGAGCATAACCAATGCCCAAAATATAAAACAAAGGATAGAATCGATAAGGTTCAACAACACAATAACTATACAATCAAAATGAGATGATAGACTATATAAGCGAAGGCGCTCACTGACCAACCAAGAAAAATAAATATAATATGTCGTCAAGGCCATGGAATGAAAACAACTATACAACATGTCCCCTGGTCTAACAATGACACTACACCCACAACAAATGTCTATGAGCCTCAAAAATATAATAGAAATCAATTGCTTGGGACGGGGCCCGAACTACCCATAACTCAACCTCTGGCAATCTAGAAAGGCTAGACACGCCGATTATTGGAACTCCTTTCGGCAACCAGAACACGATCTAACAGCCTATCATCACCTGCAGGCATGAATGCAGCGCTCAACTAGCGCGTCAGTACAATATGTAACAAGCATGAAAGCGAGAAACAACTGGAAGATTAAGATTAGAGATCACTTGAGATATACCAAATGTCTGAAGGAGAAGCCCCGACTTAACTAAACACATAAAACCTACTTTGGCCCCCATAAACTGGAAAGTACAAGCAAACATACAAAAAGAACCTACAGGCCCCATAAGCCCGACAAGTCAAGTAAATAACAATACAATGGCACCTAGTACAGCCCGACTCATCTTTCATCGCCTCCTAGACCTCTCCCATTGGCCTCAGCTAATACCGGCCAACATCTAGCATCCCCTTTGTTATCGAGATAACAAATAATAATACCCGGCCAACAACCACAATATAATGCCAAAAAAATTACAAGTAAACACCAGTTAATAAACATCATTAATTAGGCACTGCCGAAACTTTCTTAGCGCACACGATTGGTAGGGCTCCATCTAGGAGAATCAATTGCGATCCGGGAAGGTTGGACATTTCGGACCACTCTCGAATCATGTGCAACTCAAACTACATAGGAAATCATTCTCAACCCCGTAGTTCATTTCACTCCTTAGGGCGACCCCTCAGCCGGGAAGCACTCTCGTTCATCGGGTATCCACAAGCCACAAGACACCTCAGGCTTGACTCTATAGGAACAACTCTCGTGCATTCGTATCCACAAGACCTGAGCCTCAAACATAACAGAGAAAATATCAAAAAAATACATGCTCAAATAGCCCACAATCGGCTCTTAAACCCAACAACTCAACTACTACAACACAATTATTCTTTCACGTCCAGCTGTCCACCGGCAGGCCACTAACCAAGCTAAGGACTACCATCCTAAACGTGTATCCTCGAGCTTTACAAACAGCCCTTATGCCACTGCTTACCATTAACATCAAGGGACACAACCAAATCAGCCCAAGTGTCATCACGACCATCCGCGTGCCCTCGACGATTCGACACGATCGCCGATTCAATATAACAAAGGATTGCCACAACCATTGACCTTAAACACTCTAATCCCCAATCACTTCCCTCATTCACTTGACAATATAATCACCTAATCTTATTCACTCAAACATCCCACAACTTTCCACAAGAACCACACGCCTCACACACGACCTCTCGACCCAAGCCTAACTATTTTCCATGACTACGATTCTCCATACTCAAGCCCGATCCACCAACCAAAACAACACCTTATACACACCATTATTACCATATAAATAGAAAAATAGAGTTCAATAATAGAAAAACATAAGCCATTGCAAAACAACCAACACACACGTCAACACGGACGACAACGACTATGAAATTCATGCCGACAAAGGGAAGGACAAGCCTAACATACCTTAGATTCAAGCCTAGATGAACTTGAGCCTTTAAAACCATTATCCTACTGCCTAAAGGCAGTCCAAATCTGCCAAAACGCAGCCAACACAACTCAACAACAAAACAAGACAAACAAAGCTTACCCGATAAGATTCATAGGAATTCGACGGTAGAAACTCTAAGACAACACCCTATCGGCATTAAAGCACCTATAAAAAACCTTAAAAACTAAGGAAAACAAAATAAAGAAGGATTACCAACAACTTTACCACGAAACAACCACCAACAGCCCGGATTAAAACACCAAACCACAGACTACATGCGATTCCCGACTTTCCGACACCAAAATCATGTTGATCCATGGCTTCTAGCCTCAAGACCCAAATAAAACCATGGAGAGAAGTCGAGAGAGGTTTATTACAAATTAGGTTGTTGGAAAATGAACTTTGATGACCAAAAACCGATCAAAGGGGCTTAAATAGCCTTCCACCGCCTTAGACCCTTTGACGTGCCTGCTTGCACAGTCTCGCAAAAACGCGAATATCTCTCTACTCCGAAATCAGATTAACGAACGGTTTGATGCATTGTAAACTAGAATCGTAGATCTTTAATTTGATAGGTCTCGCACCCCATAACCCTTTATATATTGGGATAAAAGCTTCGAGACATTTGACCTAAATTTCAAAGAATTTCAAGAAGGAAATTTTCTCGATAACTTTTTCTGAATTTTGTTCTACAACTTGATGGACGTACGAACTTAAATATGACCATAGAGTGATTCAAATAACTCATAATAATTCCTTATTAGCCTATCAGGTACTATTAGTCCTACCTAAAAAGTACGATTTTATCACTCAAATTATCAGGAGTGATACACAAGGAATGAAATTCAACAACTCCAAAGGCTAGAGGTACAAACCACACACCATCCTTCGTGTATTTCAAGTAATTCAACATTAATTGTTGTCCCTGTCTAATTATAGTTGTCTACTAAGTGAGCCAACTCATATATATATGTGTGTGTGTGTGTGTGCGCGCGCGCGCGCTATACTCCTGACCTCCTATTACGAGGCTAAAGAAGGAACTGTGGACGATGCTGGCATATCTATTACCTTATGAGATCCTAGTGCCCCGGGGGGATGCTGGGGAGATTAAAAGATGTCTACTTCCGCCCTTAGGCCGACTGTCTTCCAATTGTGGCACCTCACTGGTACCCTCTCTTGCTGTTATAACTTAATTGCGGCTAACTAAAGTCTGTTCCCTAAAAACATTACTCTAGACAGACATAACAATGAAAGCTTAGGGACTTATACCTGTACCACTACTCTATAGTACGATCTGAGAAGAAGGAGAGTAACCACGCTATTATGCCTCATAGCCTCCTCCCTATAAAATGTGGTGCACAATACACCCATACACAAGACTCTACTAGACACGACTTGCAGACTTTCTGGGATATGACCTGCTCTGATACCAAATTTGTCACGCCCACCTTGGGAGGCATGACAGGCACCTAATGTCACACTGGGATCTGGGCAGACCTGGTTGGGCATAGGCACCTCTGGTGCCTATCAGAGACTCAAATTCAAAAAAATAAACAATTATATCTCAGTTATAAATATAGCCTCCGGCAAACAAGGCCACCCAACACCTGTAAAAGAAAACAACTAACCCAGTCGACATAACAATAAAAGGGATCCTATGCGGGCTGACAAGACCACATGCTGTCTAGTTATAACGGAAATGAAAACAAGTAGCTATACTAGGACCCACACGGCCAACAACAATCAACTAACTAAATACTATCGTCTGCAAGTCTCTAGGAGTAAAAATATTGGTCGGGATAGGGCCCCGGCCTACCCAAATTTTATACAAATAAATGACAGATAAATCTCTACAGCCTTAAAACTCCCTGGCCAAACTACTGACTTTGAACAGCTGCTAGAAGGTCTCATAATCTTTCTGTCTAGACCTGCAGGCAAGTATGCAACGTCCCATAGTTTGGCGTTAGTACAATATGTACTGAATATATAAGGCAATAATGAAAATCTGAATAAACGCTGATAAAGATCTAAAAGTGAATAACAAGAAGGGGAAGAAATTAACCTGTAAGTTTTCTTATCCATAACCTGCATCTAGTAAAACACTACACATATATGAGCAAAGACTGTATAACCATACACTCATAAGCTATAACTAGCAGGCAAGAATACAAACAAGAACCTAACCTGACCCCCATAAGCTGGGAAGGTACAACCAACACAAAATAACCCGCCCGGGGCCCTCATAAGCCCTGGCGAGCATACTCCAATCTAAATACCCTTAACGTGGTCAATATGGGTCTACAGGTAACTATAGCCAATCTAGCTGGCCCCTGCGTCTGCAACTAAGCTCGCTGGGCTCCTGTAGTTTTGTCTGAGCCTGGAGGGCTCTTGTAACTGCACCCTGGGAATACACAGCTCGACGAGGGTCAGTAGTGTCGATACGACATAAAAATAGAAGTCCAACCATGGATGGACTATAATATGGCCCTTGGGCCTTAATATAGTCCCTCGGGACAACATATAACTACTTGGAGCGATCCATATTACTCCGAAGGCGACGACACAGCTAGTAACCCTGAGGTTGGTCAATGGAAGGCTATATAGGGTAGGTCAATACCAACTAATATACTGCACTTTAGTCTCAATCTAGCCACTCAAAAGGCATATTTGGATCTTAAGGCCTAACGCGATCGATACTCTCCCTTAGAATAGTCTGTATAACTACTAATAGGTACACTCCGTGTGTCTATATCTGGAGGTTCCTGATAATGATCATAATCTATATCTAATCAGAGGATCCTGATAATGATAATAATCTCTAATGGTCTAGATCGGATACGGCGAGATCTGGAGTGACCTAAACAATACTCTGAATGTCATACTTGGACAGTGATAGCTCATAAGCGAACCGTAAGATCGTAGACGACCAATTATTTAGTTTCTTTGCCTAGAACAACTGTAGGGAATTGGACATGTTCCTGAGCAGTCGGCCCCTAACCTTCCCCGGGCAGTTTACTATAATCCCTAGCCTGAAGGTAATATTGTGCTATTGTGGTTCTAGTCCTTTAGATCTTAACTTAGTTTGATCAAATTTCATTTATCTTATGTGGCAATTCTTAACCTTGTAGGTAAGTTTATCCGGACTTAGCCACTCATGGCAACCTGTACCCGAGTGTCTTATAAGCGTAGGTTGGGGCATTGACCCCACTTTCAACTACTGATAAGGTTCCCTCTTTAGGGTACCCACGGGTCTATATAACTCGTATTATTGGGATGACTTCCTAGGCGACCTGTATGTGAAGCACTAAGTCGACTGCAACTAAGTCACTGGCCGTTGCTAACTACATAGCAGGTTGTCACTTATTCCACTGGGAAACCCTGGTGCCGCTAGCTCTGGGGTAGGACCATCCTATTCAAATTCTGGCCCTGGAGGTGTTAAGGTATGCCAACGGCTTATGGGTGAGCTTTACTGTCTATACGGGTGTCAAACTGAAAGTTATATCGCCCGTCTGCGCCCTATGCTGTCCAACTTACCCAATCAGGCCCAACAGCTAACCCTAAGTTGCTAAGGCCTTAGCATGGCAGCAACACATCAGAATCCTACTAACACAGTGAACAGAAGGATAGAGGGCTTACTATGACGCTTCTAGTAGGGGTCATACCTAACATACTCTTATCCCACGAGGGATACTGTAATCTATTCTCAATACATTCTCTAACAGCTAACCATAACATATATAAGAATTATCTACAAGCAGCAGCTAATACAACACATTGGATTGTTATCTACGTTCAAAAACATAGGTCGTATCATTTTATGAAGAGAATAACTTGCCGAAGAAATAAGCCTTGACATACCTCGAATGTCGATTCTCGTTTATTCGATTAGTTTCGACCTATAGCCGGCGATTCCATTCAATTGCAGCTTGTATATTGAGGAAATAGGGATAATTTTAATACTAAATTTGACAAATAACGATATCTTTTGATACTAATATTAACTATAGTTCAACTCTAAATAATTCGGCTGGAAACCCATAGTTTCTCGAGAGTTCAGAAGGAAGAAATGCTTACCTAATGTCTGTGGCTGTTTAGGATTCAATTTGGAGTAATTCTAACAACATTTACTCGCCGGAGTTCTAGTATACAGAGTGAATTTTTAGAACTCTATAGAAATGCTTTCTATAGGCCTATAACTTGTTATCCAAAGTTAATTTGCATTTGAACGGCATTTGATAGCTTAATTCGATGAAAATCAGACGAAAATTGCGTACTCTCTCTATTCTGGCCAAAGTCTTCTGTTAGAATGATTTAATTGATCGATGGAGGTTTCTATATATAGGCATAGGCGGTGGTAGGGGGTGGCACCCCGCGTTGCCCAACGCCACATGCCTGCCATATCGCGCCCCCTAGGACGCTGGTCTGCCTGGCGCACCGTGCTGCCCAATGCACAGGCAGGATAGCGCGCCGCGCTGGCCTCCGCGGCCTGGCCTCGCTCGACCTTCTTCTGAGGCTCTTCCTGCACCCGTCAAACTCTCATTACTCGTCACAAATCCACGCGCACGCACATTAATAGCTAATATCTTATAGGGTGTAACACTAAATTTAGCTCAATTATGATTTATGCCTTATGATATGATTTCTCTCAAGTACTTATCATGGATTTATGAAATATAAAGTATATACATGTTTTACAAGTATGCATGAATTTCTTGATTTTTGGATTTATGATTATGGCTGACTCACGGGTCTTATCACATGGCTAGTTCATGTATTTCAAGCATTCTTATGATTATTATGAGTTAAACTATCCCACGAATCTCATGTATGTTTTTCCTATAATATGAACACTATATATATTTTGGGAGTAGTATTTAACACCTAGTAGATTCAGGGTCCAAGCATACCCCGAGTCTCAGAAATACACGTCGACGTAGCCATGATGGGACCTCCCTTGAGACTATCCCTTTTTCCATAATGGGCCTTTCATGAGTGATATCACACCTCTTTTCATGGTTCTACCCTTGGAAAGGTGTGAACACCCTCCTGACTAGGGGTTTACAGGTCGGGCTCCATGTGTGCTCATATGAGGTATGTCGGTTATAAGAATCTCTCATTTTTCCTCATGATTTATGCATGGTTATGTTATGTTATCTTGTCTTAAGTCATGTTTAGAAAAGGCTTTCTCTTATGATTATGATTGTGACTGATTTACGAATGTTTTGAAAACCTTGAGCCCTTATGTTTACATTATGGTACTTACGTTATGATTATATTGTCCTACTCTTATAAACTCTTATGTATTTTTAGTGTCCGTTTTACTTACCTTGCATACTCGGTACATTCCAAGTACTGATCGTATACTCTATACACTTTGGCCAAGTATCCTACAAAGAGACTCCCGAGAGCCAGAAGTAAACGGAATGGCCATAGGAATGGGCGCATCATGACATCGTAAGATGTCTCGCCCGAATGATTCCCCGCAGGGGAAGAGAACTCGTCGCTGTCTCGGCTGTGCTACCGGAAGCTCTGGGGAAGTCGGAAGGAAATGAGATTCGAACCTATGATACAATCTTCTTGTATGTCGATTTAGCAAACCAATGTATCATTTTATGATACTGGTTCGAGGGATCAGTCTCAGCCACACCTTTTGGTCCTGCTTCCCTCTAAGACCTGTTTGGCTAGCATTGGTGAGTCCTCATCCTTCGAGGACATTCTGTATCTGTAGTTGTTATGTTTCTTTCAGTTTTAGACATGTCGAGTTAGATGGGGATGTTGTCCCATCAACTCATCAGATATGTTAGAGGCTTTCAAACATTATGTAGAAATTATCTTGTCATGTATGATTATATTCTAGCTTGATTTATATGTAGACTTCCGTTATTATATATGTTGAACTTCCGCTTTATTATGTTGAGCTTAGACGTTATGTTCATGCCATGGGTCCACTTGGAGCCTCTCGGGGTTTCTTGTCCCATCTCTCAATCCGGGCCAATGTTTGGGTCGTGACAAACTTAGTATCAGAGCATTAGGTTTTGAACTGTCCTAGGGTATTTGAAAGCCACGTTAAGTAGAGTCTTTTTCACGGGTGTGAAGCGTGCCACACTTATGATGAAGAGGCTACGAGACATTTAGGAAGTGTTCCCTTCTTTCATAATCTATGTCGTGCAATGAAATATCTCTCTAGCTTTCTAACTTATGCTATACGCATTGCAAAATCATGCCTCCTCACTGAGCTAACGGAAGAAGAAACAGGAACGAAAATGGCCACGAGAATGGCAATGGAGATGGGCACCAACAGGCCCCACCAACCCATGAGGAGCATGTACCCGAGCAGATTTCCCATGCTGAGTTCAGGGCATCCATATAGATGTTAGCCCAGGCCTTGACCGCCCATGTCAATCAACAAGTGGTAGCGCATGTCCCTCAGAATAGGAATGCGGCAGTGGCAAGAGTTACGGATTTCCTGAGGATGAACCCTCTGGAGTTTCCTGGTCAAAGGTGGATGAGGATCTACATGAGTTTATTGATGAGATTCTGAAGATCACCCAGATCATGGGGGTGACTGGAGAGGAGTGCACCGATCTAGCTTCATATCAGTTGAAAGGGGTTGTGCACATCTGGTTTAAGCAATGGAAGATCGCAGGGCGGTTGGAGCAAGCCCTATTGGTTGGGAGGAGTTTCATTTCGCATTTCTGGATCGGTTCTTCCCTCGTGAGATGAGGGAGATTAAAGCAGCGAAGTTTGTGTACCTGAGGCAGGGTAACATGACAGTTCAGGAGTATGCTTTAAAGTTCACTCGGCTGTCCAAGTATGCACCAGAGCTAGTGGCTGATCAAAGAGCTTGGGTGAGAAGGTTTCTTCATGGAGTGGCGGAGTACCCCGATAAGGATTGTAGTATCACCATGCTTCATTAGGATATTGATTTTCTTCGAATAGTTTTGCACGCCCAGCAGATGGAGGCGGTGCATCTGAGAGAGAGAAAGGCCAAAAGGGCCAGGACAGACAATATTGGGTTCACTCAGCAGAGATCCGGTGGCGGTCACCACCCTCAATTTTAGTAGAGGTTTTCAGCCCCGGCACCATCATCAACTAGTGTTCCGTCCAGAATCAGACGTGATCAGAGAGGTAGAGTGTCAAGCTCGAGGGGCCAGGGAAGCACGGGGGGAGATCGCACTTTCTTTGCTTGTATGAAGTGTGGCAAGAATCACCTAGGGAGGTGTTTAGTTGGTTCAGATGCTTGTTTCGAGTGCGGTAAACCCGAGCACAGACTCAGGGATTGGCATTCAGCTGGACCACGTGACGGTGGAGCTCGAATCTCAGCTGCTAGTACAATGGCTCTGGCAGCACATCCCTTCTAGTAGGGTGCTTTTACTAGCTCAGTTGGCGGCCAGCGCTAGAACAGGTTCTATGCACTCTTGTTACAAGTATTCCACCTTGATGTATATGCATTGTTAGATCCAGGGGCTACCTTGTCTTTTGTGACGCCCTATGATGTTAGCAGTTTTGGAGTCAATCCCGAAATCTTATCAAAACCCTTCTCAGTCTCTGCTCCAGTCGGTGATTCAGTTATAGCTAAACGGGTATAGAGAAAATGCCCTGTCACATTCCTTCAGAAAGTTATCTCAGCAGATTTAGTAGAGTTATCCATGACCGATTTTGATGTTATACTCGGCATGAATTGGTTATATGCATGTTACACCTCAGTCAATTGTAGAACCTGCGCAGTAAAGTTCATATTTCCGGGTGAGCCAGTCTTAGAATGGAAGGGTAGTTCAGTTGTGCCTATAGGTCGCTTCACTTCCTATCTTAAGGCCAGAAAGATGATTTCTAAAGGTTGCATGTACCATCTAGTTAGGGTTAAGGATGCTGATCTGGGGCATATTTATATGCCCAAGTGATACTCAAATGCATCGTTTGAGCCTTGTTTATCCAACAATGTTTGTACATTCTCATGTAAATTGTAG
>JACEIK010000131.1:557842-573511 GCA_018107945.1 Datura stramonium | reverse complement strand
GTAGTCCAGTCCCTGTGGGATCGATACTTGGCTTACTTGAGCCACTTACTACTTGTTCGACCACGTGCACTTGCGTGTAGTCATCAGACAGCCGAACAGATGCTATGTATGAAACCCCGAATATCCAGTCAGTCCCTGTAGTGTGTGAGTACCCAAAAGTGTTCCCAGATGATCTATCGGGAATCCCTCCCGAGTAGGAGATTGATTTTGGTATTGACCTTCTTTCCGATATGCAACCTATATCTATTCCTCATTGTAGAATGGCTCCAGCTGAGTTAAAAGAGTTGAAGGAGTAGTTAAAAGACCTTTTAGACAAGGGTTTCATCGGACCAAGCAAATTTCCATGGGGTGCACCAGTTCTCTTTGTCCGCAAGAAGGATGGTTCCCTTAAGATGTGTATTGATTATCGACAATTGAACAAGTTCACCATCAAGAGAAGGTATTCTCTTCCAAGAATTGATGATTTATTTGATCAGCTTCGAGGTGCTAAGTGCTTTTCAAAGATAGACCTCAGATCCAAATACCACCAGCTCAGGGTTCGGGAGAGTGACATTCTGAAAACAGCCTTCAGAACTTGGTATGGTCACTATGAGTTTGTAATTATGTATTTTAGACTAACGGATGCTCCTGCAGCTTTTATGAATTTGATGAACAGGGTGTTCAAGCCATATTTGGATATGATCATGATTGTGTTCATAGATAACATTCTATACTCTTAGAGCGAGTAGGAGCATGCCGCTCATTTGAGGGTGGTGCTACAGACTTTTAAGGATGGCCAGTTGTATGCCAAATTCAGTAAATGTGAGTTTTGGTTGAGCCCGGTGGAATTTTTAGGTCATGTGGTGTCAGGTGAGGGTGTACAAGTAGACAGGGTGTACAGGTAGACTCTCAAAAGATAGAATCGGTGAAGAATTGGCCTAGACCGGTGAATCCTTTGGATATCAGGAGTTTCTTGGGTGTAGCTGGTTATTATCGAAGATTTTTTGAGGGGTTTTCATCCATTGCAGCCCCTTTAACTAGGTTGAATGATAACGCTCAAACCATACCTCCTTACGAAGTATGAAGCAGATGTTGTCAATATAGAACCCAATTAGAGGTTGGGGTCGATCCCACAGAGAATATGAAAGGATGTAGAAGAAAGCTAGTGCTTACTCTTTTTAGTTAATTATTTCCTAAGAGGGGGGAATTTGTAAAAGTAATAAATAACAATGTTGAGAATTGTTTGTTGTTTCCAAATTAATGCAACTAACTAGGGTAAGTGTTCCCCATGACTTCATAACCACAAGACATTTTTATACTAGTGATCTATTCCGGTGCTTAGCATGCAATATCGGTAAGTTAATTTCACCTAAATGGTAGACCCCCTATTTAGATGATTATCACCATGCAACTTGGTCCATATACGGATGTACTTTAGTTGACCCTTACCCTTAATATCAAATTAGCTATCCTCGGACAAGTTCAAGCTAATAGATGAGGGTTGATAGCCTCAAATCTCCGTTGTTAATCCCTTTTTCCATTCATTACCTCCTTGGTCCGGTAAGTAAGAATAAGGCAAGTTCTAACGTTTGCAACTGTTAAAAATCAATTAAAACGAAGGAAGAAACAATACATGCATAAACTCTATTCAAGAATCACTAAGTATTTTATTTATGTGTGTTAATTTGTCATGGTTCCCATAACCCTAGTTGTGGTGGTTTTAGCCTATCATGTTTATAAGTAAATTAATAGAATTCATAAATAAAAGCAAAAATTAATACTCACAATAATGATGGGAAGAACTCACTTGATTAATGCAAAATTCGAAAGAACAACATTACAATCATATCTCAAATATGTCTTCTAACACGTCTTAAAATTTACTCTAGAAACTTGTTGTGAAACTTCAAATCTTGAAGACATGCTTATTACATGAAAATAAAGGGGTATTTATAGTAGTTTGATGTTTTCCTTCTTCCTTGATGAATTTGTCTTGGGATTTTAATGTTCCTTTTCCTAGTTGAAGTAGGAAACATATTCCAGCCGTGTGTTATGCCTTTGTCACGTTGCGTGCTCCACTGCGTCGAGAGAGGGTTGCCTCGTGCATGCCAACGTGCTTGGAAGGAAGCTGTTACTTGCGAGAAGGGGCTACTGCGCGTGTGTCCTTGCGCCAATATTGGCGCGCCTCGCGCCTGCTCATGCGGCATTGCTGCTGTCGTGCCGCGCCTGGCATTGCGCCAGTGTGCGGCTGCCTCGAGAGGCTGTGTGCCAACATCGTGCGACCTTCAATTCTTGCACTCTTCAATCCCACTTCTTCACATTTGATCAATAAGCCTCAAATACCTTCAAATTCATCATTTTAAGCCCTAAAAACATCTCATCACGTGTGTTAGCTAATTTCACAAATATATAACATAATCACATGAAAATACACATAATTTATTCTCAAAACATAGTAAAGTACGGGCAAAAATATGTCTATGAAGTGCGTGAGTACACCCTTCATCATTGACCCAAAAGAAAGTGAAGCTTCAATGGTTAGAGGCCTGTGAGAAGAGCTTCCAAGAGTTGAAGACTCGACTCACCTCAGCACCAATGTTGACCCTACCTGAGGGTACCGATGGATTTATGGTATATTGTGACTCCTCGAGGATCGGCCTTGGTTGTGTACTCATGCAGCATGGTAAGGTTATAGCCTATGCTTCTAGGCAGCCGAAAGTCCATGAAAAGAACTATCCGGCTCATGATCTCGAATTGGCGGCGGTAGTATTTGCCTTGAAGATTTGGAGACACTATATGTACGGGGTCCATGTAGATGTATTTATGGACCACAAAAGCCTACGGTATGTGTTTACCCAAAAGGATTTGAATCTACATCAAAGGAGGTGGTTGGAGTTAGTCAAGGATTATGATATGAGTGTCCTTTACCATCTAGGCAAGGCTAATGTGGTAGCAGACGCTCTTAGTAGGCTTTCTATGGAGAGTGTGTCCCATGTAGATGAAGGGAGGAAGGATCTGGTGAAGGATGTGCATCGGATTGCATGATTGGGAGTTCATCTGGTTGACTTAATCGATGGTGGAGTCATTGTTTAGAATGGGTCAGAATCATCTCTAGTGACCGATGTTAAAGCTAGGCAAGTCGAGGATCCTATTTTGGTGAAACTGAAGGAAGCCGTTCAGAATCAGAAGGTAGAATTTTTCCCCAAAGGAGGATATGGTGTGCTTCGATATCAAGGTCGTTTGTGTGTTCCAGATGTTGATGATTTGAGAGATCGAATGTTGCACGAGGATCACGATTCCAGATACTCTATTCATCCAAGTGCCACTAAGATGAACCATGACCTACGGGAAGTCTATTAATGGAATGGCATGAAGAAGAACATAGGAAAATTTGTGGCTAAGTGTCCAAATTGTCAACAGGTGAAGGTTGAGCATTAAATACTCAGAGGTATGCTTCAAGATATTAGCATTCCCACTTTGAGATGGGAGGAAATCAATATGGACTTCATAACAGGTTTGCCTCATACTTGTCGACAGTATGACTCTATTTGTGTGATTGTAGATAGGTTGACTAAAGCGACTCATTTCTTATCGGTCAAAACTACTGATTCAGTGAAGGGTTATGCTAAGTTGTACATTCGGGAGCTAGTTCAGTTGCATTGAGTGACCTTGTCAATCATATCAGATAGAGGTACTCAGTTTACCTCCCAGTTTTACAGATCGTTTCAAAAGGAACTCGATACTCAGGTCAAGATTAACACAATATTTCACCCACAGACAGATGGTTAGGACGAGCGAACCATTTCGACTATTGAGGACATGTTGAGAGCGTGTGTGATTGATTTCAAGGGTAATTGGGATGATCATTTGCCTCTCATAGAATTTGCATATAACAACAACTACCATTCTAGCATTCAGATGGCTCCGTTTGAGGCTCTCTATGGGCGGAGATATAGATCACCTATTGGTTGGTTTGAGATCGGTGAAGCTACATTGATAGGTCCAAATTCAGTCCATGAGGCGATGGAGAAAGTTCAGCTCATAAGGGATAGGTTGAAAACAGCTTAGAGTCGTCAAAAGTCCTATGCGGATGTGAGAAGGAGAGAACTTGAGTTTGAATTTGATGATTGGGTGTTTCTAAAGGTGTCTCCCATGAAGGGAGTGATGAGATTTAGAAAGAAAAGGAAAATCAATCCCTGATATGTTGGTCCGTACCGGATTGTGAAACGGGTTGGTAAGGTAGCATATGAGTTAGAGTTACCCTCAGAACTAGCTTCAGTTCATCCAATTTTCCATGTATTTCTCTTAAAGAAGTGCTTGGGTAACCCGTCTCTAGTTGTTCCGGTGGAGAGCATAGGTGTGAAAGACAACCTTAGTTATGAGGAGGTTCTGGTAGAAATACTGGACCGTCAGGTTCGAAATCTAAGAAATGAAGAAGTAGCTTTAGTCAAGGTTTTATGGAGGAATCAACATGTTAAGGGAGCTTCAAGGAAAGCCGAAGCAGATATGATGGCTAAATACCCACATTTATTCCCTTCGTCTCAGTTTCAGCTTGAGGTATCAGTTTCCTCCTTAGTACTCTATTCAGTTTCATGTTTAGCTCATGTGCCCCAGTTTCTTTCATGTCAATGAATATACGTATGATTCAGGAATTCAGTTTAGTCATATAGTTCAAATCAGAGTCAGTCACTCCGTTAGTTTTTGATATGTATGTTTAGTATTTGTGTATGATGATCGCATTTCTCTGCTTTTCAGTATGATTTTCAACATTCGAGGACGAATGTTCCCAAAGGGGGGATATTGTAATACCCCAAAAATCGTAAGATCAGACCCGAGAGTTGAATCGGAGAAAACTAGATTTTCTGCACTAGGTCACAAGACGAGTCGTCCTATGACCCGTGTGGTGCACCACGAGTTGTGGAGTGACTCGTGGGGAGGGGGTTCAGTCTTGGTTGAAATTTTAGTTTTCGGGTGACCACGGATGTGACCATGAGATGTAGTCAGCACCACGACTCGTTATGTCAGCCGTGGTCAAGGGATGCTTGAAAGATGAGAAGTTCCTACAGTGGTGGTGACGGGTTGGTCACCACGAGTCGTGGTGTTCCTCGTGGTGACGCTCATATGAAAAATGGCAGTGTTGATCACGACAGGAAGACGACGAGTCATCCCCCAGACCACGATTCGTCCAGTCCCTCGTTGGGACTGGCAGTGTGTTTTTCCCTATGAAATTATTAAGGGTTTTTCCGTAATTCCTAAGGCCTATACTACATTGTTTTAAGCTTAGTTAGGATTGTTTTAAGAGGGTTTATCTCATTCTAAATCACTCCTCTCCATGCATGCAAGACTAGAAGGTTCCTAGGGGTGATCGAGGCTAAAATCCATCAATTCTCTTTCAATTTCCTTTGGGCATTCATGGAAAAATGTAGGATCTAGTTACCCAGGTATGTGAGGCTATGAATGAGAGTTCCTTTCACTCTCATGCCCTAAACTCTTCTCAAATTCCATTGATTTCAAATTCTAGAATTCAAGTTTCATGATATATGAGGTTTATTCCAATTCTTGTGAAATTCTCTATGATCTATTGATGGGTCTGGCGCACCCCATTTTTCTCGCGAAAAGCGGTATTCGACATTTGACGTCTCTTAAGGGTTATTTAAAGAGAAGAGTCGCCACCTAACGATTTTGAGGTGCGTTAGGGCGTCGTTCTACACTACAAGTCTATTTGAATTAGCCTACGTCACCAAGTCCGGGCAAGGGCTTAAATTACCTCGAAAGAAAGGTGTTAGACACCTTTCGAGGTCCACAAATATGGTTCCTGACCGGATCCATTAATATGTAGGAAATTACTAGAGATCAAAGATAATTGATTTTAGCCTATTTTATTTAGACTTTAAACTAGATTGATAAAAAAAATAAAAAAATAAAACATGTAGACAAGCGAGAAGAAAGAAATTAGGACAAAAGTTATTTGAAGACAATTATTATTATTTCAATTTTATTACAATACACATCCCAACACTACAAATAAAAGACAAGAAAAATGCAGTAATCAAATGCTTATTAAAAGATAAGCATTATAAAATGCAACAACAAAACAAACAAATAAAATAAATTTTTAACTATGGGGCTGAACCTCGAAGAGGCGCCTACGTATCCCTTAAGGGAATCAGGCCAGGCGTAATTCTACATTTAAGGACGAATGAGATCCTTAAATAAAATTCATCATATGAGTTTGATTAAAGACAAAAGAAGTATGAAATGATGAGAATAGAGAGATGAGAGGGATAGACAAAATTATTACTTCGTGTCAAAATACGGTAATGTCAGAATGAAGGTTAATTTGAAAGGTAAAGGATTGAAAGGCAAGATGAAAATGAAAATTTATTATAATATGAGATGAAAAGCGATAAAGCTTGAGAGTGAAAAACTAAATAAATAAATAATGACGGGCGGAGGTAATTAACATAACATATAGATTTCAAAAACAAAGCGTAGCTTGGATAATTTGGGAGGGTAGTGCTTTATCTAAATGATGTAAAACGGTAGGACCATGCTTAACCCTTAAAAGTTTGGAGGGTAATGTTTGACCTATCTAAATATCACAAAAATGGTGAGAGTAGCACAGTGATAATAGGTTAAAAGTAACAATTAGTGGCTTGGAGCTTGAGAGTAGCATAAGAGTAGCAGAAAGCATGAGAACTTGAAAGTAGCATGATAGTAGCTTGATTCAAATCACGAGAGTAACTTGAAATACTAATAGTAGCCTACAAACTTTAAAAATACTAAATAAAAATGATTAGCATAAGATAGTATTTCTACGAAATTAACGATTAACTCAAATAAATTTGAAAGGATAGTGCTTAACTCGATTAAAATTTAGAAGGCAGTGCTTAACCTTAAAAGATTGGAGGGTAGTGCTTAACTCATAGGGCGGTGCTTAGCCCTTAAAATTAGGGGTAGTGCTTAACCCATAGGACAATGCTTAGCCCATAGAAATTTAGGGTAGTGCTTAACCCATAGGACAATGCTTAGCCCATAGAAATTTAGGGTAGTGCTTAACTCATAAGATAATGCTTAGCCCTTAAAAAAATATTTAGGATAGTGCTTAACCCATAGTACAATTCTTAGCCCTTAAAGAAATGTTTAGGGTAGTGCTTAACCCACAGAACAATGCTTAGCCGTTAAAGAAATATTTGGGGTAGTGCTTAAACCATAGGACAATACTTAGCCCTTAAAATTGGAGGTAGTGCTTAATCCATCGGGCAGTGCTTAGCCCATAGGACAATGCTTAGCCCTTAAAGAAGCATTTAGGGTAGCGCTTAATCCGCAGGATAATGCTTAGCCCTTAAAGAAACGTTTAGGGTAGTTCTTAACCCGTAGGACAATGCTTAGTCCTTAAAAAAATATTTAGGGTAGTTCTTAACTCATAGGGCAATGCTTAGCCCTTAAAGAAATATTTAGGGCAGTACTTAACTCATAGGAAAATGCTTAGCCCTTAAAATATCGGAGGGTAGTGCTTAACCCGTAGATCAGTGCTTAGCCCATAAAAATTAGGGTAGTGCTTAACCCACAGGACAATGCTTTTCCAGTAAAAAGCATTTAGGGTAGTGCTTAACTCATAGGACAATTCTTAGCCCTTAAAGAAATATTTAGGGTAGTGCTTAACCCATAGGACAATGCTTATCCCTTAAAGAAACGTTTAGGATAGTGCTTAACCCATAGGACAATGCTTAGCCCTTAAAGAAATGTTTTGGGGTAGTTCTTAACCCATAGGACAATGCTTAGCCCTTAAAGAAATTGAGGGTAGTGCTTAACCCATAGAAATCAAAGTCTTAATACTTAGTTTTAAATAAACAGTGTTCAACTTTGAGTAACTTACTAAGAGGGTAGCGCTTAACCCCGTTCATGGACGAACTTCAAGTAGTCAGCTTTATCGTTGGTAATGAATACCTTTGTGAATCTTGATAATATAAATTAGTACCTGAGCTCAAAGAAAAAATCATAAGTTAAAAAGGGGAAAGGTTGATTTGTGCCTTTAGTCGTCAATTGCTATCCTGATCTCATGAGCTTGATGATCACACTGGATGTCACGTCTTTCCATAGATGTTCTTTTGGGGAATCAATTCCTTGGCTTGACTGAGTCTGATGAAATTTTGAGATCCTTTTCAAAATTTCTGCCCCAGTGTAGAATATGACGAAGACTTTCTTTCAAATGATGTGACATTGTGAATTTTTGAGGTACCCTAAAAAACTCTTCCCCGGTCTGCAACTCATTAACCATATCACCATAGAAACTTGGTAGAAACGTCGAGACCCAAAATGGGAGGAGAAGATTTTATTAAGATATAGACCGAATCTCATAGGGACGCCTACGTATCCCTCTTAAACGGGAATCAGGTCCAACGTGGTAAAGAATACAAGTAGTGAAAAGTTTTCAAATAAATAAGTAAATCAAATTGAGAGTAGCCCTCGACTTCAACATGCATCAGTTTTCATTTCAGGTGTATCACCTTGGCATCGATCAATGTTTGAATCTTGTCTTTAAAAGATCGACACTCTTCTGTGGTGTGTCCTCTCATCCCTGAGTGATATTCACAAATCTTAGTATGATCGAGTCATTTCGCATGTGTATCCATCACTATTGCGGGAATTGGAGTGAGATAGCCGACAACCTTTAATCGCTCATACAATTGGGTTATAGGCTCACCCAAAGGAGTATACCACTTTGATGAACTTGTTCGGGATCTTGCAGGCTAGTGAGATTGTTGATTCGGTGGATTTTGATAAACTGGTGGCCTTTGGAGTGTAGGTGGAGGAAGCTGGAAATGTGCAGGTTGCGCATTATGGACAGGATAAGTAGCAAAGTTGTAGAACGGCATTGGGTGATTGTATGTTGGTGCAGGAACTTGAAATGCTGGGATTTGGTATTGGAGAGGAGGTGTTTGGTAGCTCCAAGGAGTTTTTGGCTATACAACATTCACCTCTTTCATGTTCTTGTTCTCAGGAATCCTACTAGGTTGCGAAGTATTGTTAGCTGCTCGCAATGCTTCCCAATCGATAATGGTACCATTCTTGATACTGTCCTTTCATTCTTGATACTGTCCTCAATCTTTTCTCCTAATTTGGTGATTTCGGTGAAGATCTTCTCACTTACCAGCATCAACCTATCATATACTTGCGGGTCCAGATTCCGCATGAAGATATCCTTCATTTGTACCTCCTCCATTGGAGGTTGCACTCTAGCGGCCTGGGACCTCTAACCGGTTGCTTATTCCCTGAATGTCTCTGTAGGATTTCTTATCAAGTTCTGAATGTAGTGCAAATTCAGTGCGTTTTCTGTATTGAAACCGAACCGCTCTACGAAAGCTGTAGCCATATCAGTCCAATTAATCTATTTTCTCAGATTTTGCTTGACGTACCAGCTTAGGGCATCCCCAGTCAAACTTCTCATGAACAACTTCATTCGGATTTTTTCATCTCTTCCTACTCCAATCAAATTATTGCAATACATCCTTAAGTGGGCTTTCGGATCACCGAACTTTGGAGGTTTGTACCCCATCGGTAGCTCAACATCAGGATGTATGCATAAGTCTTCATAATTTAGACCTTCTATCCCCTTGTCCCCTTCGATATTCTATATACGGTCGTTCATCTTTTTGAGCTCCACGATCATAGACTGTATCAAGCTGTCTTTCTCATAGAGTCCAGATTCTCTTAGGTGCTGAGTGGACGGAGCAGTCTCAATGTAAATGGGTTTTAGGGTATGATCTCCCAGAGCATGGGCGTAAGACATGTTGGATGTAGATGTGGGAGGTAAGTGATGAACATAAGATATGGTGGGTGGCCTTTGTGAAATGGCTTGATGCGCATTTGATGAAGTTGGGTAAGCGTTGTAGAGATATTGTATGTGACTTTGAGGAACCAAGTAGATAGAATTGTTTTGAGGATATGAGACTTGATGGGATGATAGAGGAAGACTTGTAAAAGCGACATGAGGCTTGGTAGGGGCGTGGACCTCAGTTGGTGGTTCCGACGAAGTTTCTAGCAGGACCGATAGGTTGGTTGCATTACGAACTCGAGATAATTCGCCTTGAAGTTCTAAAATCTATTGTTCCATCCTCAATATCATGTCATTATACTCAGGTGGATACCTCATTTCTGAACTCTCAGCAGAATCTCTTTGGAGCGACCGCATCAATTCTGACTACTGAACTATCATTCATGGTCTTTTTACTTTTGTATACCGACTAGGAGAAAGGGATGGTGGCCAATTGTGCACAAATCAACCTTAGGAAGGGATAATCAAGATAAACAATAAATAGAAAAATAAAATCAGTAATGAAACTCGAGCATAACATGTTGCGGATAAAAGATTAAAGTATATAAGCACATTAATACGTTTCATATTGTAGATGACATATTAAACACATTAATACGTTTTCCTAATTTGGGGGCCTCTTTTGTGTCAGGGGTAGGCCTAGCGCATTTTGAGAGTCGAATATGTCATAATATGTCATTCCATTTGCTCCACTAAAATCCCAAATACATAAGATAATAAATAAATTATTGCTTTATTTACATAATGAGACATTATAAGAAAATAAAGATTACAAGAAGTAAGCTATAGCCTAAATGGAAATGCGCTTCCATCTTTGGCCACTTCTTGGCTTATACGACGTGAATTTGTGCTCAACACTTGCATCATAAAGTGTAAGCTTTACCCTTCCCAACCTAAGGAGCAAATAGTCTGCATTTTAGACATATTGACCTCTCAAATAAAAATTCAAATAGATATGATAATGTCCTTTTCGAAATTGTAAATCTCTTTGGACTTGGGCAAAGTTAAACTAATGGTCTCAATACACCAAGGGTATCGAGGCTTCCTAGGGAATAATGCATGCATGATTTAACCTAAATTTCTAAGAGTTTGGTAGACGGATTTGAAAAATTGTTAAGCGAGAAAGCACGTGGCCCCAGGGTAGTAAAACTATCCATTCACCCCCACGCATATGTCAACTCTCTAAATGAGTTTTTTGAAAGAGATTTCGAAGAAGTGCAAAGCACAACTCGCGTGTACACTGTGTGATAGTGAGAGATTCCCAAGTAGGAGAAGTATGAACGGAATGACAATTATAAAAATAATAACAATTAGAAAGCAATGAAAAATAATCCACAATTAAAAATATTAAATAATAGGGAATAAGGGAGTGAGAACTATATATTAAGACAATGAAATTCATTAATATTTGCAATAAGGAAAGGAATCAAGCAAAATAATTTAAATATAATAACAAATAAGGGGAATAAGGAAAAGGATTAAGCATGTAAGGGAAAAGTAATCTAAATACGTGAGAAAATAAAGAGAAATAAAAAGTTCAAATATGAAAGAAAGTCAATTATAGCAAGAAGCAAAATAAAACACAAAATCAGATTTAGAAAGAAAATCACACAAACATGGTAAGAATAAAAATCAATTAAAAAAACAAGATACAGAAAAGGTAATCTCGGACCTTAATAGAACATAAATAAAAATATGAAACCCCACATAAGAACGAAACCATTATGGTTAGAAACCTAAAATCTCCAGCAAAGTTGTCATGTTGTCGGCCCCCATTTTTCTTGCGTAAAGCGAGACTCGACATGTGACAAGTCTTAAGGATTTTTTGAAGAAAAGAGTCACCACCTAACGATTTGAGGTGCGTTAGGGCACCATACTAACATAAGGGTTTGTTTTACTAGCCTAGGTCACCAGAGTCGGGCAAGGGTTCAAGTCACCTCGAAAGGAAGGTGTCAGACACCTTTCAAGGTCCACTAATGTGGTTCCCGGAAGGATTCTTTAATTATGTGGGGTATTTACTAAGAGAGCAAATAAGATTAATTTTTAAGCTTTTTATGTAAAACAACTTAAATAAACTAAGTGACAAAAATCTTAGCGTGGTCAAATAGCTTTACAGTTAAAATAGAAGAAAATCAAACAAGTAAGAAGAAAGAAGATTAAGACAATATAATGAAAGAAATAAATTTAGCAAATTTATGCAAATAAAGATTGTCAAATAAAGGCAAACAATAATAAATAAAAGATAAATTAGGAGGAAACAATAACAAAATAAATAAATAAAATTTTAAGGATTGGAATGAACCTCAAAGAGGCGCCTACGTATCCCGAAAGAAAATCAGGTCAAACGTAGTTCTGCCTCAAAAGAATGGGAAAATTTTAACCTAAAGGGATCACCCCGTGCAACTAAAATAATACTTCGCAATCATTGAGGTTGATCATATTATTCAGTGAGCACAAACTATCATGTCCCACTACCCACCTAATTAATTAATTATTAGTCTTATATTGTTCTAAACAAGTGGAAGATAATGCCCTAGCATGTGCCTACCCATCCCAATCCTAATGTCCAAGAGGCAATGGACTACTAATTTGGATTTTTGGATCTAAGACATACTTAAGGTTGTTAAAGATAAAAACATCAAAACAAAGCAACTAATAATAAACAATTAGCACAAAAGGTTTTATATAAGCCTCGATATTAGTTAAAGTGTATTTATCCTATGGAGAATCCTGTGGACAGAATTTCTATATGGTGGACAAATGCGATTTATAAAAGATCATATTAAGATGATATATTTAAAATGATACAATAAACTTGATTTACATATAGAAGAAGTGCAATTAACATATAAAAGGCTTCAAATAAACCTATAATTGTGTCCCTGTAAACATGATTTCAGCAATACATGTATATATGTTAAGAGGTGGAAGCAGTATCCTGTACTTGTTCCAATTTAAACCACACTAAAAGTCCTCGATGCATGAGTTAATATCAATTGAACAAACTAAAATATTATTAATTGCAAACAGGTTAACCCTTGAGGGCAGATAAAATCCAATAGCATGTTTGTTTGATAAACAATATGTGAAATTTTTAGGCATGATCTCTACAAACAGATGAAGATCTGAACATATTCAGAGTAGTACTAGTGGCAGTAGGCGCACTTTGACATATCAAACAGGTACAAGATTCTTTTAGCATGATTTTTATTTATAAATCTGAATCGACATGTAGATACCTATGAGCATGTTCTCCACTATCAAATGACCATGCCGAAATTTATTCCATATGAGCATGATTTCTAAAGTTAAAGATACATCAATCAATCCTATAGGCATGATTTCTACCATATTTCAAATCAAGTTATTTAAATTCCTATAGGTATGACTTCCAACATAAAGGATTAAACTCGTTGATCCTATAGGCATGGTTTCTAATGGAACAATGAAAATGATAAACACATACACACACCCCTCTCCCATGACCCCTTTCCACTATCATGAGCGTTTATTACAATTTAAAACCAATACAAATTAAAGGAATAAATAAATTACAATGAAACACGAAAATAACATGAAATTAAACAAATTCTACACCCCATCTTGTCCCGCCAACTCTTCATTCCCATTCAAGAAGAACCTGTTAAGAAAATAATACAACAAGTATACGCATACAAGCATATCCATTTTTGAACTCAAAGGATCATAATTTATTTAAATTTTAAGTAGTACTTAGTCAAAGCATACGAGCATGTTATATAACAAAATTTAAGATGTATACTGCCATGCCAAAGAGTTAAAACCCATAGAAAACATATCGCAATATCCAAAGGATTCACATTTACCATGACATGATGCAGGTAGCGAATTCAAAAATGGTATTATGCAAAATGAAATGATCAATTAATATTAATTTCAACAAAAGTAAGCATCAGTAATTTCAAGTGGAACCTTTTCAATGATTGGGACTCATACCTCAACACATCAAGATCACGAGAAAGATTCCGAACAGTGCTTGTGTTGAGGAGGGATAGAGGAGTTAAAATTAATTAAAAGAGGGGTGAAGAATAAAGAGTTGTTCATGACAGAACAATTTTGGGTTGAAAAGCAATATTAGCACCATAACGAAGAAGAACGCCAGATAAATAAAAAAAAGAGAAGGTTTTTTTTATACTCAAACAATGAAGGGATAAAGGGAAGAAAAAAAATCATCCGATCAATCAAGGGAATAATTTATTTTCCAACTATACATAATTTACTGTAAATAAATATATTCAAACTGTCAAAATGACTAGAGAGCAGATTGAGGATATAGATACCAAAGATGATTTCAACTAAAAAAGGAAAGTAATTATTCACAAAGGTCAATCAAGAAAAATTTATTTCCCTTAGGCAGTGGCTAAAACAAATTATACCAAATTTTTTCATAAATATGCAAGTAACATAATTAAAAAGCAGAAGAGAAGAGAATAAATCAACCGAAAGAGATTCACCCTAAATACACATCTAATGTTATATAGATGAATAAGCATGGAATAACTAATCGTAGGAATTTCCTTAATTATCATAATTTGAATCAATTAAATGAGAGAATAAAAACTTAACCTAAATGAGCATGTATCAAAGTTGTCAAATACTCAATCATAGCAGACGATAGGGATATAAATCAATAAGAATTTCTTTTGCACATAATAGTTAAATTTTGCCAATTATAAATAAGTACGAAATCATCCTATAAGCATGAATACATAAAACCAATGCTAGCTGCAGTAACTTGCAGAACAGTTTAGAGGGAAACTTGCACAATAATTAGAAATCAACCAGAACACAATAATAGTGGTTATATATACATCTATACATGCACGTAGCTACAAGAAAAAGAAAATACAAGACCCAATAAGTGAGTTTTTACAGTGATACATACATATATTGAAACATGTAGCATGATATTTCATGACAGAAACAAAATTGCATAAATATTTAAACATTTCCAAAACACAGGTAATAATTGAAACATTCTCAAACGAGCTTATTGTCGGCAGGCATATTAATCAATTAAATTTTTTTTCTAAGTGAAGAAATAAAAAAGAGAGAAAAGATATTAATCAAAATATCAAATCACGGACAGATCTCATAGATCTGTCCAAATCCGAACTTGTTTGACCTCAGCTGACCAGAGCAAATGTGACTATAGTGAGGCTTGGTTTTTCCGGTAGGGTACGGGTGGTTAGGAGAAGATGAAAGAATGAAGAGGGAGAGAGTAGGCGGCTGTTGGTTTGTTCACAGTGGTTCGGGGTGTGGTGGAGGTAGGAGAGGAGAAAGAAACGAGAGGGAGGGGTGGAGTTATGGTTGGTTCTCGGCGAATGGAAAAAGGGGATAGAGGTGCCGGTGGTGGAAGCGAGAAGATCGTGAGGGGAGAGAAGAAGAGAGGGGAGTTGATAAATGAGGGTGTGCGACTGGCTGTCAGAGTTTCGCCGAAGAAGACGAGGCAGAGGGGAGAATGGACGGCGGCGCTAAGGAAATGAAGTTAGAAAAATGAGCTTAGGATTTTGGGTTGAGAGGGAATATTAAAGGAAGGTTGGTAGGATTTTTTGTGAACCGTAGGATCTGATTAAATGGATGGTTAGGATTAAATCTTAAGTTTTGGGTCGGATCATGGGTCAAAAGCGGGTAGCGGGTCGGGTGAATTGAATAGATGATAGAAAATTAATTAGATTTTAAAATGTGGCCAGATTTTGACAAGAGTGGTTAAAATTTTCATGAATTAAATGAAAATTGGCTAGATTTTAAATAAATTAGATGAAATTGAAATTAGACGCTATTAAATTAATAAAAACACTACACTTGCAAAT
>JACEIK010000131.1:523924-535124 GCA_018107945.1 Datura stramonium | reverse complement strand
TGTACTGAGCATAACTGTACTGGAAGGAAGATAAGAGTCATACCTGTCGATGCGGCGTCCTGCTAACTATCCATTTAATAAGTAACATGTATATATATATATATTTAGTAAGTAACATATATATATATAGCATACAAGAACCTATACCAACCCTCGTAAGCCGGAAGGTTCCAATCAACATGCAATCTATATGCCCCTACCCGGGTCAAAACCATCCAAAAATAAATTCACTCCACTCACCTAATAAATACGAGCACCCTGCCGGCCCCCTGGATATGCAGCTTGGGCTCTCTGGGCCCCTGACTATAACTGTATCTGAGTCTGGAGGACTCCTGTAACTGTAATCTGAGATCTGTATCTGTAATCTATAATCTGTGCCCTGGGCGCAAGCGCTCGACAGGGTATACTGTAATGCTGATCAGCCTGCTATGGGGAATGCTGCATCCCATATTCGTCCTACTGCAGATGGCATGCCACTCCTTGGAGTGACATATCCTCACTCTCTGGCGGGCGAGTCGATATAGCTATTAACCCTGGGGTGGCAAGGAAGCTCTAAGGGTGCCCACATATCACAAACGAGTCTCAACAAGCAACAGTAATCACATATAACATGTATATTAAATCTGAAAATGCTATCCATGTTCTGATATTCTATTCTGAATCTCTTGTTGTATTAAACTGAATCTAATACTGAGTTAAACTGCCTCTGGGATAAGATCTTGCTGTTTGATGCTGATTTACTGACTTTTATTCTAAGTATGACATAACAATACAAACATACTTAATACTTAATTTCTGGAACTTCCTTCTGGATTTTATTCTATTTTACTATACTAGAATTACTAACTTGCCGAAGAAACTGGCTTTACATACCTCAGTTGTCGGCTTTCCGGCTAACTGGTGTAACTCGGTCAATATTCAGCTATTTCTCCCAACTATATTCACATTCATAGCAATTATAACTAAATTCATCAATATTATGGAAGAAAATACTACTTTGAATATATATAAAGTCCAAACTTTAACTTATCGAAAAACAGCAGAAAACTCGCAATTTCTCGGAGTCCAGAAGAGAGAAATGCTCACTTTAGGGATAGGAGTATATTGACACTAATTTGGAGCAATTCCACTTACCTTATCTCGGTAGGACGACGGTTCACCTGCCGAATTTCACAAAACTAACTCTGCAGGAATGCTCTCTGCAGCTTTATACTTCAGTATCCAGGGTTAATTTGAGTTTGGACCGCGTTTGACGGCGTAATCGGATGAATTTTTATATTGAAACCTCGTTCCTCTCTATTCTCAGTTAGTTTCTGGAAATTAAAAGGAATTAAATGATTAAAAACTGAAGTGGGAGGCCTTTTATATTTGGGGCCTGAACAGGGCCTCCGTGACACGCCAGTCATCGCGGAAGCCCCCCCCCCTTCCGTGACACGCTACCATCGCGGAGGGGTTCTACCTGACTCCCTCTTGCGACTCTCCGACTTGGTGCTTGTCCGGTTTCTCCCCGGGCCCTTCTCTCGCACGTATGACATTCTAAAACTCTTAACCAACATGTGAATAGGTCATCTACATGTCAAGAATTTACGGGGTGTAACATTTATGGATGAAAAAAAATCAAATCATGCCCAAGAGGCACAATTTAGATGTTTATATTTTTCCTTTTCAAACTTTAGTTGAAATTCACAATTTATGCCATAAGTTGTGAAATTATTCAGACAGTCTACTATTCGTAATTCAAGCTTTAATGGATTTGAAGTATTATGCTAGAAAGGCACAGTTTTATTTTTTAGAATACATAAGATGTTGGGTTAAACAAATCTAATCATGCCCCAGAAGCACAAGTTAATCAATTAATTAATCGATATTATTTATCTTAATTAGCTTTAAAGGATTTGAAGTTGCCGGAAAATATTTTGCCGGAAAATTTTTATTATCTTACAAGTTCTATCAAAGTTATTAGTAGCAAGATAACTATTCAATTTTCATTCAATCAAGTAATAATTATGTAGTAGCTAATCAATTTAAGACTTGCCTTATTTTCTTTGTAAACTCCGGTGTAGATTCAGTCCTTCAGTGATCAATCGGTGTTGTTGTTGATGTCGATCATTCCGGAGAAATTCTGGTGCTGTAGAAATAGAGTAAAAATTTTCACCCAACATTGGCTAATATAAAAGTTATGCAGGAAGATCGAGTGATACCATTGGATTACTCTTATCAAATTACGCAATTATTTTTCATATTGAAGTTGTTTCTTACGTTTTTTAAATGAGTTTTGCGAAGTTGTTATCAGGGAAAAAGGCGATTTTTTTTATATTTTTGAATCAGTTTCTTTAATCAATAAGAAGATGCATGCGAATTTATAGTTTTTCAAAGTATTCCCCATTAGCCATAGGCATACTTTGCTTTTTATATAACATTGCTGCTTCAGGCATAAACTTGATTAACATTTCAATTTTCTGATATTGTGCCTTATAGTCTATTCTTCTATTTTCAGGTGTAACTTTGCTGCTTTAATATTATTGAAATTTTGCTGTATATTCAAATTTTTCCATTTCAGGCATAAATTTGATTAACATTTTTAATGTTTTAAAATGGTGAAATTTGATTAACATTTTAATTTTTTGAAATTGTGCCTCAGAGTCTACTCATGTTATTTCAGGTGTAACTTTTCAAACTTAATATTNATTATTAAAACTTTATTGTATATTTAATTTTTTTCGGTTCAGCCATAAATTGTATTAATATTTTAATTTTTTTTAAATTGTGCCTTAGAGTCTATTCCTGTTGTTTCAGGCATAACTTTTCAAACTAAATATTTATGAAATATTGATGTACATTTTTTAGATATATTATGCTAAAAAATTGCAACATCAGAATGTCATAGAATCTACAATATCAAATCTTTTTCTGGAATATGCAAATGTCAAATTCTTTTTATTGAGCTTTTCTTTTTCTGTATCTTCTTGCGTGCGGGTACAGAGCTGGACTGTAGTTACATGTCGCTTTAGTGTCTCCAAAGAATTTGCATCTGCCACATCTGAATATGTATTGTGTTGGTGAGGATTTTGAACGAAATCTTTTTATTTGCTTTCTTCCAGGCCTTATTTTAATATCTAGTGGTTTTATGTTGATTCTCTTGACAGTTTTTGGAATAGTCCATGAGTCTTTATTCCCAACTGAATTGATTTCTCCTTTATACGTCTTTTGTCAGGCATTCTTTTTGAATCAGTTTGAGCAGTAGCTCGATTTTTGCAAACTTCTTTTATCTATCACTGTCATGGCGTAGGTGCACGGTAACTCATCAGTTTGAAATTCCATGCAGTCACAAGTCATGTTTTTTATGACCACATTGAATTGCAATCCTTCATCTTTGACAATGTATTTTACTGCAGTCACATTTTCAACTTGTGGGGAAGGAATAAGATAGTTTATGAATATAATATTTTGTCTCTATCTTAAAAATTGTTGTCATAGACACAAAATAAGTAGTTATTGTTGTTATTAAAGAAGTCTTACTTTCATCTTGAAGTTTTACTTATCTTTTCAATCAGAATCTTTTTGCCCAACATGTTATGTCGTGGGACAGTCCTGTTGCATTCATTTTTTTTTTGTGAAACCAACTTTGTAGTTTGTTTTGTATGTAATCTATACATGTCAATATTGGGAGTTCACTTATTTTTTCAACACAGCATTCATTGACTCCACATTATTTGTTGTTAGCATGTTGTAATGCATGTTTGTGTGAGATGAATGTGCCCATCTTTCAGGTGCTTCCTCTTGCAAGTATTTTGCAGCCTTTTGGTCAATCTGTTGTATCTGCAATATGTAATTAGTAAAATCTGCTTGTTTGTAGGTAGTTTCTTCATTGTAGAACAATTTTATAATTGCTTCAGATGTGAACCATTTTTTTAAGTTTTTCTCCATATGGTAGATGCATATCCCATGATGGCAATCCAGATACTCTTCTTTGATTTCATGCACTATTGCTGGATGGCGATCTGAGAGAATCGATAGGTTATCCCCCCTAGAAAATTCTCTTTTCATCTGTTTAAAGAACCACCGGTACGATTCATTGTTCTCAGAGTATGCTATTCCAAACGCCAGAGGGAATATGTTGTTGTTTCCATTTTTTGCTATTGTTATGAACAACACGCCGCGATATTTTGACTTCAAGAATGTTGCGTCCACCATCATTATTGGTCTGCAATGTACCTAACCATCAATTGATTTCCCATAAGCAAAAAAAACATATAAAAACTTGTTATCATCAACCCATTTTAAGTTAATGTGCATTTCGAGATTCTTTTGCTTCATCATGTGAAGGTACTTTGGCAGCATCAATGTAATTATTTTCTAGGCTCCCCCTAATCAAATCATAAGCATGTCGCAAGGAAAGTCATGCCTTGTGGTAACTAATGTGCAAGCCATACCTGCTTCTCATTTCCTCCATTATAAATTTGGGAGTAATCTCTTGTTGAGTGTGACGTACAATCTTTGTTATGTAGTCACATATCCCCTTGATGTTGCATTCCTCATGTAGAGGTGATGAAGTCAATCGAGTAGGTGAGTCTTTTTTCAAATTTAACTACTTTGAAAAGATCTAAATTCTTCAACTTTGAACTGTGGAAGCACCAAATGCAGTTCTTATCAACACAGCCTATGTAAAATTTCTTTTTGCACGATTTTTGCACTCTATACTGTTGATGCCGTGTTATTGCAATGTTACCCATGCACTTCTTAATGCCATTCTTATTTTTGAAAATAGCTCCCAAATCTACCTTATCCAATGATGCGATTGGTGTCAAAATTATTATTTTAGTTTCTACTCTCTTCCGCTTCATTTTTTTTTGAACATTTGATGGTTCTCCTTGATAGTGTTCCATTATTTGAACTTCCATCTACGAAACACTCTACAGTAATTGGAGTATGAATTTCTTCAATAATGTCAATTCGCATATTAGTGGATGTATATTCTTTCGGATCTTCTGGTGTTGTATTTGGTGTGAGATGTTCAATCTCGAATGAAGTTTCACCAGTTTGAGTTAGGTAAAGGAGACCCCCATCAGAAGTATTAATTGCATCTCTGTTTTCTTCGTAAGTAAGGTAGAGTTATTCTTGTGCATCAATTTCTTCTATCTGCTCCTCTTCTTTTTGTTGTACAATATTATTATTATTAGTCTGCAATAGTGTGGGTCACTGCACTTCATTTATAATATACTCCAGTATGAAACGGGAATTCTTAAACTAACTGTTGTTTTTGAACAAAAAAATGCAAGTGTTAAGCTCATCATCATTTGTTACGCGCATTCCTTTGGATGTTTTCTCATTAGTGTCAAACCATATATTTGCTTCTGTAGTTGAGTTTAATATCTGTTGTCTAAATTCTCTAAAGGTAACACCATCTTTGACAAGAAATAGTTTTGTCTCATGATCCACATACTTGTACTTTGCACCCATTTTCCATTCGAAGCTATGTATATACAGGTTGTTGCATTGTTAATCCCTGCATAAAGAAAGATTTACTTGGTCAAGAAACACTAATTTTTTGTTGAAATCAAAATGCACAACTTATGTCAGATGACATAAGTTATGAAGCTATTGCATTTTTTCTAATGAAGCTATTGCATTTTTCATATATCGGATGAGTCACATGTTGTGGCAGAGGGCGCAAGTTTAAGAAGTTTTGTAAATATATTGAATTGATTAAAAAAAAGGCATAAGAAATCATGTTGGACGAGCCACAAGTTGTGGCAAAAGACGCAAGATCAAGAGTTTTTGTAAATATATTAAATTGATTAAAAAGAAATTGTGCCCAAAAAATACAATATGGGTCACAAGTTATGACGTAGAAAAACACATAATAAAATCATGCCGAACGAGCCACAAGTTGTGGCAGAAGGTGCAAGTTCAAGTATTTTTCTTAAATATATTGCATTGATGAAAAATAAATCGTGCACAAAAGGCATAATATAGGTCACAATTTATGACATAGAAAAAGGCATAAGAAATCATACTGGACGAGCCACAAGTTGTGGCTGAAGGCGCAAGATCAAGAATTTTTTAAAATATATTACATTGATTAAAAAGAAATCGTACCCAAAAGGCACAATATGAGTCACAAATTATGAGTAGAAAAATACAGAAAAAATTATGCCGGACAAGCCACAAATTGTGGCAGAAGGCACAAGATCAAGAATTTTTTAAAAAATATATTGAATTAATTAAAAAGAAATTATGCCCAAAAAGCACGATAGGGGTCACAAATATGACGTAGAAAAACACATAAGAAATCGTGTAGAACGAGCCACAAGTTGTGGCAGACGGTGCAAGTTCAAGTATTTGTTTAAATATATTGCATTGATGAAAAATAAATCGTGTCCAAAAGGCACAATATAGGTCACAAATTATGACATAGAAAAAGACATAAGAAATCATGTCGGACGAGCCACAAGTTGTAGCAGAAGGCGCAAGATCAAGAATTTTTGTAAATATATTGCATTGATTAAAAAGAATCGTACCTAAAAGGCACATATGGGTCACAAATTATGACGTAAAAAAAGGCAGAAGAAATCATACCGGACAAGCCACAAGTTGTGGCAGAAGGCGCAAGATCAAGAGTTTTTATAAATATATTGAATTGATTAAAAAGAAATAGTGCCTAAAAGGCACACGCATAAGAAATCATGTCGGACGAGCCATAAGTTGTGGTAGAATATGCAAGTTCAAGTATTTTTTGTAAATATATTGTATTGATGAAAAATAAATCATGCCCAAAAAGCACAATATGGGTCACAAATTATGACGTAGAAAAAGGCATAAGAAATCATGTTGGACGAGCCACAAGTTGTGACAGAAGGCACAAGTTTAAGTATTTTTTGTAAATATATTGCATTGATTAAAAAGAAATCGTGTCCAAAAGGCACAATATGGGTCACAAATTATGACGTAAAAAAAGGCATAAGAAATTATGCCGGACTAGTCATAAGTTGTGGCAGAAGACGCAAGATTAAGAGTTTTTGTAAATATATTGCATTGATTAAAAAGAAATCGTGCTCAAAAGGTACAATATGGATCACAAATGACGTAGAAAAAGACATAATAAATCATGCCGGACCAACCACAAGTTGTGGCAGAAGGTGCAAGATCAAAAGTTTTTGTAAATATATTGCATTGACAAGAAATCATACCCCAAATACTGAAGTTATGATACAATTAAGTTATTTTGTGTACGAAATATATTGCATTTTAAAAAATCAATAACAAAATCATGTCGAAAAGGCACAATGTAAGGCGTGACTTATAAAATGCACACAGTTATGCGTAGAAAAAGGCATAAGAAATCATGCCCCGGATAAAGTAGCTTGTTGTTGTTGATGAGCCGTCGGAGAATACACGAAATTTTTTATGGAAAAATTAAAATGCATTCTAGTCTATATATATTTCTATATCAGAGTTATTATTGTCATTTTATTTTTAATTAAAACCCGCGAGGAATAATAATAAAAATCATTTATTTTGAGTGGCAAATTCGAAGACCAGTGCTAAAATGTGAACGACCCAAAAAGAAAGATGTTTTTTTATATATCTTGAAAGAGAAGCCAAGAAAATTATCGTCGTTGTTGAATCAATAAAGATTTTAATTCAACGGACTTAAATCTCGCAGCCTTAGTCTAAAAATATTTTATTTTTAGATCGTAATTAAATATTCACCAACAATTAATCTCGACCAATACTTTATAAAGTTCATCCAGCTATCTGTTTAGAATAGCTTCGCTAAAATGCTGTACATTGAAATTGCATAAGAAAAACTGTACAAATAGCGATCTTGCTTCAATGCATTCATCTTACCAGTTACAATATTATCTCATCTACCTCTTTATCAGCTCCCATACCTACTTTGGAAGGTCACTGGAGGGTATTATATGCCCCCATCGCATTTAACTATTCTACCACATTTTAAGTTAAATTATCTAAGCCTGTAAGGACGTCTACCTTTTTACCAAGTATCCTACTCTATATGAATCTCTAGCTTACTGTGAAGGCTTGATAGTCGAAGCAGTTGGCGGAAACAGAATGGATGGTATGTCCCTGATCCGGTATCCACTGCCCCAGAAAGAGGCAAGACAAAGTCCCATGATAGCCATTGCAACTACAGAACATGCAGGGGGTACCGCTTGACTGCTTCCCAGAAATTGAGTTGCAAGTAACCCTGCCAGTGTAGAACTCTGCATTCCTGTGCATAATGAAATTGTCCTGCAGACTTCTTCTTCAAACCTGCCATTTTACATAGTATTATAGATGATTTTACAGCTACGCTTAGCAATAATGTCTTAACTAGATGAGTCTTCATTTAAGAATATAAAATGCATGTTTTACTCAACAACCAAAGAAGAGTAAATGAGAAAGAACACCACAAGTCCTCTTCAAGCCCACAGACTACAACAAATTGAAGCAATTAAAGATGGCTTTTCAGCAGCAAGTGTTGAACAATATTAACTTTCTGAGCAAAAGAAAATATTTTTTTATGCGTAAAGAATCCACATATGATATTTAAGCACCCATTAAACTACAGATATTCAACCTAAAATGGACAGGTCAGTTAATTTGAATGTCCAAAGGAGCAATTTGATACAACTCTTGCATCACTGATAAAACATAGTTTGGATAATCCATTTTATGTGAAATCAGAAACACCTTCTTATGATGAAGAAGATGTGCATTGATGAGTCCTACATAATCTATTAACAGGAAAGCAATAATTATCATGACGGAAAATTTGTGACAAGTATAGTGCTTGAAGCACCGATGTATTTCATCACATAAAACAGGATGCAGCTAGAAGAGAATAGCCAATTACCTCAAAATTGGAAGTTTCGAGAGCCAATAACCCACTGCAAATGCCATTGCATGAAATGTCAGTACAGGAGCAATCAATTTTGCACCCTCAGCAGAAAGAATCTGAGCACGATTGATTGCAAGAGGGCTGCCAATACACAGTGAAGTACAAATCATGGCAACAAATGGCATCACAGGTTGAATAACAGATACTACTGGTTTTGCATAGGTGTTCAGCATTAAGCCAAGAGTGACGGGGAGAAGAACAACCTGCAAATACAGTAAATGAATGATTATGATGTAAACGACTGAGCTACTATGATACAAAAAGCCTTTCATCTGTACTGTTTGACATACTACAATTACACTAATTATCAAGCAGCAATTGTGTTGGGGCATCTGATACCTGCAAGATTGACTTTGACATTGCAACTGCATCAACTGGAACAACCGAACCAATAAGAAGTCCAGTTAAAAGTGGAGTAACAAGAACTGAAGCAATGGTGCTTGAACTGGTCAAGAGAATACTGAATGCCACATCACTTTTGCTCAAGAAGCTGGCATAACTTGATAATTGAGCCCCTGCAACACAAGACATGAGGACAAAACCAGCATAGAACATCGGAGGCATCCCAAATGCCTGTGCTACCAGCAAGCCAAGTGCTGGCTTCAGGACATACTGAGCAATGAATCCAACAGATAAGGGCAAAGGTCTGCAACCAGCAAATGTCAAAAGCTTTACAACCAAAATGCTAACTACTTTACCAGTGATCAGGTCCATAACTAGTAAATTGGGCTTACCTTCTAATCGCAAGAGCAAAATCATCAATAGAAAGTCTAATTCCAATTGACAACATGATTCCTCCAAGTGCAGGAGCATACAATTCTTTAGACACCCTGCATTTTACTCTATCATTTATACAAGGCGATAATATAAATGTTTAAGGAAACATCAAGTAGGTTATTAAGGCAAAATTTTAACCCCTGCAAGAGCATACTAGAAAGAAGTAGAACATGACCCAGGAGAAAGTAAATTCCATTTCCCCGAATTGAAAAAGTATCTTCTGTTTTAAAATCTGTTAGCTACTTGTGAGTTCATGTTATCATCGTGGCTGATGGTAAGTATAGCTCCATCTTATGCATTCCCTATAATAATTTATTGAAGTTAAACTTCAAAAGTGTTCATCCAGCACTTTTTAACAGAACATTTTTCTAAAGGAAAGGTCAAACTAAATACATACTTGAAAACTGAAAATTTTGAAATATCAATAGGGACAAGTATTCAACATGTCGTCCATTAAACCTACCAAAACCCCTCCGAAAAGAAAAAGTTCAAAGAAGAAACAACAAATTTCCTATGAAGTGATTTCTTAACAAGCAGATATTACTGAAGGTAACTAATTAAGAATCACAAGAGTTTTAAGTTCAAGTTCCGTAAGAAAATAAAATACATATACAAAAGAAGACAGAGCATGTGGTTACCAAGTGAAGGTGGAAGGCTGAGAAAGAGCAGCAACAGCCGTGAGCGCCACAACAAAAGGAAGCAATGCAGACAGTGCTTGTGAATAATCCACCTTTTCTTCATCTTCTGCTGCATAAAAGCTCCTCTGATTTGCACCAAACGACAGTAACGACAAGTTGCCTTCCCGTCTGTGCAAACCCACTCTCCCAATTAACGGCGACGAAGTCGAACATGCAACAGCATTTAAAGCGCCCCCGTTAAACCTTCTTAAATTTTTTAGAGCTGGATACCTTATTAAAAGGCTCTTGCTACGGAAAATTGATGAAGAAATTGAATTGGGGAATGAAAGAAAAGGTTTTGGGTATTTAAGGGATAAAGATGGAATTGTTGACATTCTGGGAATCAAAGAAGTAGCTCTCCGGTGAGTATGAATGATCCCAATCGTCGGAGAAAATTCTGTTCTTTCCCGGCGAGGGAAGAAAAAAAAGGTGAGGAGGAGCAAAGCGCTGAAGAGATGAGGAGAGTTTTATACAGAAAAAACTTTTTTACGGTGTTACGCTGATGTAAATTCTCTTTACAGTGGTACCTTTTTAGAAGTTAAATACTAATCCCTCCGGATTTTGGACCGATAATTAGTAGTAGTATTTCATTGACTGCAATATTGAAACTGCTCGAGTTGGGAGATATTTGCTCCACAACCACAAGTATCCACATATTTGCAATGTCACCCTCATCTTACTCATATTTCTCTTTGAAAATCTTCGTTTGTTTTATTTGCTTACATGTGCAAAAAATATATTCTTTAAATTATCTAACGCGGAAAATTATTAATTTTTAATTTCTTTTTAGAAAAAAGGTGGACAATTGTTCTTCATATATATGTAAGAAACTACTTTGATA
>JACEIK010000131.1:415248-514061 GCA_018107945.1 Datura stramonium | reverse complement strand
TCCTGGCCTCCGTAATAGCATCAACTTTACTTTCCCAAGACTTGGGAAGAACACTGAGGATCTTCCTTACCAACCTGCTTGGTTTTATCACTTCTCCCAGGCAGTAGAGCTCATTGGTAATGGATGTAAACCTAGTGTGCATCTCTTGAGGATCTTCCTTACCAACCTGCTTGGTTTTATCACTTCTCCCAGGCAGTAGAGCTCATTGGTAATGGATGTAAATCTAGTGTGCATCTCTTGAATGGATTCTCCCTCTTTCATTGAGAACATTTCATACTAAGTGGTAAGCATATCCACTTTAGACTGTTTAACTTGGCTGGTCCCTTCATGAGCCGTTCTAAGACAATCCCAAATATACTTGGCTGTCTTGGAAGTTGAGATTCGATTGTATTCATCCGGACCTATGCCACAAAAAAGGAGCTTCTTGGCTTTGTAGTTCTTCTCAATGAGTTTTCCATCATTATCATTGAACTCTTTCCTTGTTTTGGGAACATATTTGGTTGTTTCTCCTTCTTTTACTGTCTTCATGGGAACATAAGGACCATCTAGCACAACATCCCATAGCTCACTATCTTCAACCATGATGAAATCGTGCATTCTAGTCTTCCACCATCCGTAGTATTGTCCATTGAACCTAGGTGGTCTAGTAGTAGACTGTCCCTCTTCCAGATTCGGTGGTGCTGCCACATTTTACAGGAGTCTTTCTAGGTGTTAACCTTTTATAAAGAACCCGCTCTGATACCAAATGTTAAGTTATATGGATCGACCATCGTACTCAGGACCTGGTCCTTCTACCAGGTTACACAGAAACAGAGACACACACGTAAACAAAACAGTAAGAAATGACACACGATATTTACGTGGAAACCTCCTTGCTCAAGGGAAGAAAAAATCACGACCTACCTCGTAGGATTTCCCAACAACTCCACTAGATCTGAGAAACTATGATTACAAACTTTAGTAATCCCGAGAGATTCAACTCTAAATCTCCCACTTGTAAAAACTCTATTACAAGACTTTAAACAATGACTCCATTGCTATCTCTACTAGCTAACTCCAACTAGTACTACAAGACTAGCTCTAGCCAAATATCAACTAACTCTAGTTGACAAGTTTGCAGATACAACTTTAAAGGAAATAAAAATAAGATTATACAACATTCATGTTTTTCTATCTATTACACCACAACACATTACAACACTTACAGCTGCCTTAGGTCATGGGAACAATGGCTTCGAACTGCTTGACCTACTCGGGGACAAACTACACTTTTAGGAGGCAGAGCATATATTTCTCAAGGTCTATTTTTCTGGATGTGGAGAAGATGGAGTGTTGTGTGTCCACCTATATGTTGTACAAGATCCCAAGGACAAGCTTTGGACACACAAACAAGAAAACTATTTCATTGGTCGAGTACACTGCTCTGCTGCGCTGCTGCCCTCACCAACCTCCTGCCATAAAGCACCTTTTACAGCTGTAACAAAAAAGTTTCCCGCCCAGTTTAAATTAGTGTCAACAACGGCACAAGGGATCTGGTCCCTGTATGGGGTTGACATCATCAAAACCAGCAATCTAACAGTAATGTAATCACGTGGCAATGTGAAAGTGAGTATTGAATTTTGACTAAAATAATATAGAGATGTTAATTTTTGATGGTAGTAGATGTAAAATAATTAATTATGATTGATTATGAGAAGTCGTCTTTGCCAAAAATGAGCAAAGCATGCAAAAAGCATGACGTAGACAGTTTAGTTTGAAATTTTTTAGGGGTCATATATTCTTTTTGTTTGCTTGTGATTTACCTTAAATGTCGAGTACATTTAGAAGTATAAGTATTTATGCTGGTGAAAAATAAAAAATATCTTATAAAATTAGTTGAAGTGTGTATAAATTAATCTCAAATATTATGATTGTACAAAAAAATTAGAAAGAAATTAGACTTGCAAAAAAAAATTGACAAGAGAAAGGGAGGAGGGAATATAATGAACTTGCATAAACACAATTTATTCATGCACTGATTGATTTGTCATATCAACATAGGTTGTGGTATGATGATTTCAGGTTCGAGTAACTAAAAATGGATAAAATTCTGTTGGAAGTGTTCCTCCTTCCTTTCTCCCAGAAATAAGCCCAACCGTGTGATTCAGATTTAATCAGGCTTAATACGATACAGGACGCTCAGCGAAAAATTCAAAAAAAAAATTATCACAAGAACTAAATGAATTACTATAAACAAAAAAAAAAAACCCCATTTGATCTCTTTGTTCATCTATTGCTCCTATTTTTTGTGAAATCGCTTTTAATATGAAAAGCGAGATTTCTTGCATAAATTTAAATTAAGCGGGTTTCAAAATTTTTTCTTTTCTATTGGATTTGATTTATTCTTTACTATCCAACTGACTTTCATAATGCATGATTGATAGCTTAAGCAAACGAAAGTAAAAAAATTTACCCTTTAAAAAATATACCTTCACAATTTTCCTTTATTTCTCTAATTCACGTCAAAAGAATTGCAGCAAATACTTTTAATTAATCCTCTTTTTATCCTTCTCTTTCGATGTCAGCAAATCTTTCTAATTTTTTTTCCTTCGGTAGTTCAATAGCAGAATTTTTTTCTCCGCTTGTTTCGGCAGAAGCTTTATGCTTCAATTCCCTTTCTTTTCTTTTGTGTTTTCCAGACAGTTAATTTAAATGGGCTTTAGCCCATATATTTTTCTTGTTTTGTTATTTTTTTTTTCTTTCTGTTTTTTTTTTTTTTGTGTGTGTAATTTGTCTTTTCCGTCAATTACTTAAACATCTTTTATTTGGGATGTTACAGTTACAAGGTGTTACAATTATGTTGCATTGCCTATCAATACAAAATAAACATCTCGTCGATAATATCTTTAGTATAATATTTCGCGTTATATTATAAAAGATTGTGAGAATTTAAATTTTATGTTTGTTAAAGCATGATGACATAGAAATAATCCCAACTAGAAAGATGCATATTGATAAACATAAAACTTATTTGACTTGCAGTTCAAACACTTAAAGATATTATGCTTTAAATACTAAGGGAAATCGTCACTTGATAGAATTTAATATAAAAATTTTAAAAGACTCAAAATACCTAAAGCATTTATGTGCAAGTTTTTAAATAATTATTCATAATCCTTATATACATAAAATTAGGTAAGGTGAATGTGACTTAACTACCTTAATGAATATTCATTGATGTAGGATACAAAAATTTTATTATTTATCTTCATGTCTTATATTGTTATAATAGTTGATGACTTGAACCAGAACTCTTGAAAGTTTTCAAAAGCAATGGAATATATGCGGAAAGAAATTGAAAAAAGAAAATTACATAATTGGATTGATCCTGGAGTATGATATCTTTGTGCAAGTGCTGCATTTATATATTTTGCTATAACTATGAGTATGATATAGTTATACTCTTATATCAAGACACTAAAGTAAGATTAATTGCATATTGCAAATGAAAGCCCTCGCATGTATGTGGTTTATCTTAATAGATATTGTTAAAGTTCTTTTTAATATATATGACATTCATCTAATTGACATAAGAGTTAAATCCAAATATGTAATCTAATTTTATGAAGGATTACTATCATATTATGGTGTTTCACATGGCAATCAAATCATATAAAAGACAACAAAGGTTTACAAATCAAGCCAAGAATGTATTGGGCCCAATTCCAACAATATTATATGATGATGGTGTAACTCTATCAAAGAATTGAAGGTACAAATGATCAACCAGTTCGTCAAATAATAAATTCACATATCTAATCACCACGGCTTTGCCTATCTCAACACGTGATTAGTTGGTCTACAAGATTGAAGTACATCATCTTCAAAAATTATACAATGCTTTAATCAGGAAAAGTAAAATACAGGCTGTACTCTTTTTTTTTTAACCAAAGGTTTTATCCCGTTGAATTTTCTTAGTAAGATTTTTAATGAGGCAACTAGCAATGTATATTACTACATACATGTACTCTTTTTTTTTTTTCATAAAGATTCTTTTCCCATTGGTTTTTGTTTTCTAACGAGATTTTAATGAAACACATTAGTTATTAATAAACATCCAAGCAGAGTGTTAAAAATATATTATATGATGAATATCCATTTATATGCATAATCAAATCAGATAAGCTTCGAACTAAATAAGCATGCAGTTGTACAAGCTTTCAATTAGATAAACTTGCAATTGAATAAAATTGCAATCAGATATATTTGTAATTGGATAAGTTTGATACACAACAACTTCTGTTCTTTTATAAATAGAAAGTTAATGGATTCACAGTGGATGTGGAGATACCAAAATATAGGGTTCAACTAATTACATATTACAAGCCATAAAAAAAGAAAAAGTAGTTAGCCCAAAGACTCATTCAGTGGCAATTTCCAAATCCAACTTTACTTCCGCTTTTAGGTCAATTTGCTACCTCATGAAACTTCCCAGCAGCGATACAACAAAACCTATAAAGATCAGCTTGATAGTTTTTGTCAATGATGGCGCACTAGAGAAATTTACTCTCCGGGCTTGGTCCCTGCAAAAGTGTGAGATACTGTAAGAGTACTTAATAACTGCAATTTTGCCAAAAAAGGAATACATTTCCCTGCAGACACTAACATTCTCTACATCTGAAATATTCCGGAGAAGCTTCTTTTTCCCCTATGGAAGTAGCAGTTTCTAACGAAATATAAGAACTAAGGAGAAGACTCTCTCCGGTATGATTAAGCAGTGTAGCAATAGGAGATCTAAGACATTTACTTCTGTAAAGGTGACAGTGCACCACAAAAGATGGTGTTTGCTGGAACTGGAAGCTCTGTGATCTCCGGATTCACCACACTAACATAAGTTTCTTGGCCAAGGTACCATGAATCGAGGTTTTGAGCACGTAAATTCCAAATGCCAGCATTGTCTAGGAAGACTAAAATGGCAGTCCAAGCACCTGGAAACACCTGTAGAGAGAAAACTTTCCTTTGTTTTACAAATGAATAGTTTTCACAAATACTAGCAGGAATTTTTAGTATGACAAAGAACACAATGAGGTGGGACCAATATTTTCTTTGACTCTAAAAGGAGAAAAGGAATATCATCTTTGCATGCTTTGGACCAATTAGGATCTTGATAGACATTACAATAAATATTATTGTGACATATAAATTGGAAAGAAGGCTTTTTGAGCAATATCTGTTCAAGAGATGTAGACAGATAACTTTAACCTGTGTAGTGCATCGAGCAACACCATCCCACTTGTTGTAGGTGCTTCTGCTATTCTCTGTCCATGGCCCGTAGTCCATACTATTGCCATTTTTGAGAACAAAAAGTTCAGATTTCTGATTCCAAACTGAAAACAAGTGATTCAGGCAACTGTATTAAAATACACTACTCACCCGACAACAAAAAAAGCATAGCCGTCAAGATGATAGCTCTGAACAGTTGTATCATTATTTTGGAATATGATTTCCACGAATGCTTTGTAAGTACCATTAATTACGGAAGTATCAACTTTTGCTGGCCTGTTCATCATTTTATTGGGGAAGTCAAGCTTGAAAACACCTGGGATGTTAAATTGCTGAGCAAGTTTTAGAGGTGTTGATGGTGCTAAGTATGAAATACCACTGAGAGTAGTGCGCCACTTCCCCTCTATTAGCTCTGCAGGCCTGTTATGAAGGACAAAGACATCAGTCACAGTGATTTCACCATATTTGAAGGATCCTTGCGGGTTTGGCCGTGCAGCCCCAGCAGAAACATTCCATCTGCAGAATATTACAATAACAAGTTAGCAACAGATCCTTGAAAATCCAGAATTCACACTTAAATCTTATATTTAGAGAAAAGAGCAGTTATGAATACATAGTGATCAAGACTATACGACCTTCCTTCTGATATTAAGCTACCATATTTCTTTTTCATTTTTATAGTTTTTGGGTAGGGTTGGGTCGGAGGGGAGATAACATCCTGTATCTCTACTTTCTGTAAAACATGTCGACAAATTGTTCAGTAAGCAGATGATGGACTATTTTTTGATAATTAATGATGCACACAACTAACTTGGGGGAGATAACAAATTTAGCAAAGAATAATGACACTTTCTACAACCTTATGGATCTCGCTTGACTCATTGAGAAATATGTGTCAGATTCATTAGGAGGGTCTGGAAGAGGACCTGCAGCAGGTCCTTGTGAATTTGAGTAATGCAAGACAGAGACTCCAACCGACTTCGACGAATCAGAGGAATTAACAAAGCGTGGACTGGCAACAATGTAATAATCACTGCTGGCATTTTGATCCATTGTGACCAGGAATGAATATGATTGACCAACGTGGATATCCAAGCTTGTGTAGTTCTGCTGTACTGTGTATGAACCTTCAGTCTCCACAAGAAGAAGGTTATGACTTTGGATTCTGAAATTCAAGCTAGTTGAAACACCGACATTGTGTACCCGAAGGCGGTATGTTTTTCCTGTTATATATAAACATGACAAAAGACATCTATGATAAAAAGAATTGAAGTATATGTAACTGAATGAAAATTTTGAGGTGCTAATATGTTACTTCCCATTTCCCAATATACTACTAAGTGACAACATTCAGTACATACACACCATCAGAACAAAAGAGGAATTTTTCGATTCCTTACTTGGGTCAAGTACAGGGTCCCTCACACAAAAACAATTACAGTCAATTCACTTGGTTTTCCAGATAAGGATTTCCCCAAACTGTGATCCTCAAATGTAAAACAGGCCTTGTGCACATAAGTACAAACTTGAGAAAAGATACAGGTCAAGATTGATGAGTAAGAAAAATATCTTCCTTTCGATTGATTAAAGGGAAAAGGATCAAATTTTCCCGTCTACTTTAAGATATTAGTCACATTCATTCTCCGTTGTACTATGTGGCCAAATTTACCCACACAGTTAGCAAAGTTTTCAAATATACCCTCAATCTAACGGATTCGCCCAATTTCCCTTTTAATAACCCAATTTCACTTCATAACCCACAACTCCAGTCTTGCTAATCCAAAGCAATAGAATTTTGTGTAGTAATCAAACATAAAGCCAAAAGCTCCAGTAAAGAGAATGATAATAGCATCTAAGAGTTCAACCTTTAAATTGCACCTCAAATAGTCCTCCATCAATAATAATTAAATTTAAGCTTAAACAGTGTAGCATGCAATGGAATGGAAATATATAAAGGTATTAAAATCCGACGATGTACTGTAACCATACTGATAAAGCTCTAACGAGAAAGAAGAATGTAATGACCTGGTTCTACATTCACTGTCTGGTAGGCTATACCGCCTGATACAACGGCATTATCATAACGGTAAGGACCTAGTCCATTGAATAGGATACCATCAGGAGCTCCAAGGCCAACTCCATTTTCGACTTCTTGTCTGAGTTCCTAATGCGCCAAAGGTTTTTTAAGTGAGCCACTAAATTTATAAGGATCTACTTCTAACAAAAATGGGCTGACCTGTTAAAATTTGCAACCAACCTTATGAGTCTTTATAAACCAGTCACTAATAAAGAGTGTGATGTCCCCATCTGGTGTCGCAAACGGCAGAGGAATGACATTTCTGTTGTTTATAGTGATCCCTCCATATCCACCACCAGCTCTCTGGAAGCTTAAGGAAGGGAAATAAAAGAAACTGCCTATCTGATCTTTAACCTGAAATTCATATGTCCAATTCCAGCCAGCAGGAATGGGACAATTTGTCCCAGACACACCATCTTGCCATGAATCCTTCCTCTGCTGGATGCCATTCCTGCACTTAATTAGCATATTCATGTTCATTACAGCATCTAAGCTTGTGCATCCCTATAGACTTATCATAGTGGGTTTTATGGTTTACCACGTAAGAAGCATAGGCTCATCAAGATTATTTTTAACATTTACAACCACATTCCAGTTGGTAGTGACATTGAGAATGGGTCCGGGAAATTGACCGTTTATTCCAATCACCTGAAAGGATATAAATCTTCATATATTAGGAATAAACATTGTCAATTGTAGAGTAAGATGAAAGTTCGAAAGAATTGGAGCTAATTCTCCTAAAGAAAAGATCTATAATAGATTTCGTGAATGCGTCTAAGTATAAAGGAATCAGAAAACGGAGAACCAGAGTAAGACCAGGATATGAAGAGTGGCGGAAAATAAATCAACCAAGTTGTTCTGAGCCTAGCTGTCGGAACAAGATAGGCATAGAAATTTGAAGCAAAATATGAAGTTGTCCGGTTGTCAACATGTTGGCTGCTATAAGACTTAGTCTTCAAACTGTAGATTGTTGAAACGATGCACAAATATTTGAAACTAGATACTAACTGAAAAACAAAAGAAGCACTTGCCGATTACTCAAACAACTCTTTACAATGTGACAACACTCGTTAAAGTCAAATGTTAAGCTAAACTGACTTGCACATATTACAGTAGCAACACATGTAAATTGGAATTAGCTATTGACCAGATAAAAACACAAGTCTTTACAAGGAAACAATATGATGGAGTAACTGGTCACTGATCACCCTAAAGAACTCCTAGGATGTATTTCAAAGTCCAGCAGCAGAATATTTTAACTTCCCAACTTACATCTATAAGGCATACTTAATACAGTAAATCCAGCATAGGGCTAACAACAAATATGGAGTAAAATCACAGGTCATAGGAGTAGTTTAAATTAGCAACAGCTCTAAGGACTTCAAAGCATGAAGTGGTGTGGTTGATATAACTCAATCCTGAAGTTGAAGAAGGGACCCTTCAAATGGGTCAAGATATTCACTATAGCAATATAATTTTCTTGCATTTGTATCCAACAAAAAACCTAGCACAATTCACAATCTGGAATGGGCAGGAACCCAAAGTTAGTTATATTACACTATTATGTAGCCCTTTAAGGCCTAGGAACATCCTTATAAACATATTCAGTACATTTAATCAGGCAAGCTCTACACTTTCAAGAAAATGCATTTTAGTCACAAGTCTTGCAAAATACATTATTAGCCGTTGTTTGCGTAATCAACGCAGAACCCAGTTCCCATTGCAATGAAAGCCTTTGCTTTACATGTTATAGCTGGGAAACGCAATTCAATTGACGGACTAATTCAAGTCACCTCAACCCTAAAAACGAAGTTGAGCTATAAATGCGTAGAAAGAGAGTAACAAGACTAATTTACTCCTACTATAGCAAACTAGAAGTAAACATAAGTTTTTAAAGCAGAAAAAAGAATATTGGTGGAATCAAAGATCAGAGAAAGAACCTGCTGGTTAACTCCAAGAGGAGAAGCTGTAATGTAGGAAACAGTCCAGTCATAATATATATAAGGGTCTCCCGCTAAACAAACTGTTGTCAAGCAAAGAAGCAAACTAAAGAAAAGGAGATAGCAATAATTTGGTAATCCAGAGAACATTTGATGACAAAGCTAAACAAGACTATTTCTGCAGCTTTCTTGTTATCTAGGTAATTGACGTGATGTAATGTGAAAGTATATAAAGAAATGGGTATCCGTAGCTTCGGGATCTTCAGTTTTTGCTCTAGCTTTGCTTCTTCTTGTTTCAGTATGAAATCGAGTACAGACACTATGGACACAGAGTACTATGGAGAAAAGCACATGTGATGTTAGCTAGAGCATTTGAGGAAGACAGCTTGGATGTCTCAAAGGGTAACCGTCAGGACCCACATCTATTGCATCTCGGAATCAGAAAAAATGAAATGGAAAATTTTGAAAATTGTCTTTCTTTTGATTTTCAAAATGGAATGGCTGATAAGATTTTCCTACTTCAAAATTTTCTAAATCTGCCTCTTAAAATATTCAAGCACCCGCAGGGATTAGCATGGATGTTCAAAAAGTTTCCAACTCTTCCTAACACTTTGTTTGGATCGTGGCTATCCATGATTTCATAATGTACAGTACTATATTATATGGAATTGTGCTATACTGTAATAGAAATATAATGTTAGGATAGATTGTATTATTTGCTGTTGTTTAATAATATTTTTATTATTTAGTTTGACTGTATCATACTGTATCGTAATTGGTAAAATTTACTAAAATGTCCTAAATTATTATATATGTTAAATTCATCAATAATTACTAATAAAATAATTTAAGACAATTTTTCTGCTAATTTGTCACTAATTATGCCTTGTAAATATATTAAGTTGTTAAATTAGCTCAAATTCTAACAAAATTAATTAAAAAAAGTAGGTTAAAATGAATGTACTCGAATTTCAACAAAAAAGCAAAACAGACTTGTAAAAAGTTTAAGAAATCAAACCTAAAAAAAAGACTGAACACACAAGACTGTATAGGATAGGATTTTTGGGTGGAGCTAAATAATATAGCATAAATGATAAAATAGGATTATGTAATATTAAGTAAGGGTATTATTGGAAAGAAAAATTAGGAAACTGTTACACCCCGTAAATTATTGACATGTAGATGGCCTATTCGCGTGTTGGTTAAGAGTTTTAGAATGTCATACATGCTAGAAAAAGGCCCTGGGAAAGATCGGACAAGCGCCAAGTCGGTGCGTCGCAAGGCAAAATGCGACTTATAAATCGCATTCCATGAATGCGACTTATAGTCCCAATTATATATATGCCCCCAACTTCGGTTTATTTCTTAATACTTCATAATTTCCAGAAAGCCGCGAGAGAAGCAGGGAGGAGGGAGGAACGAGATTTCCCTTTATAAATTTTGATCGATTACGCCGCCAAACGCAAATTAAACTCAATTAACTCGATATCGAGGTATTTAGCAAAGAAGGAGCATTCTTACGATTTAGTTTGGCGGGGGCCCGGCCGGCAAACCGTCGTGCTACCGAGCTAAGGTAAGTGGAATTGCTCCAAATTAGTGTCAATGTACTCCTAGCCTTAAAGTGAATATCTTCCTGACTTTCGAGAAATAAAGAAATTTTTGACCGTCTTTCATAAGCCAAAGTTTGGCTATAAATATATCATATGATGTTTTCTTCCAGATATTGGTATTTAGTTCGATTGACATATATATGAATGCAAATGGGAGAAAGAATGGAGTACCGACGTAGCTTCGTCTCGGTTGGCCTGATAACCTGAGGTTGGGCGTATGTGTGCTTTGCTTCTTCTAAAGTTAGTAACTCTAGCCTAGCATAATACGTTAAACTCCGTAATAATGTGAGTTGTATAATGAATTTCGAGCAAATAAGAAATCTATTTCTAAGGCCGTTCTATCGTATTCATCCTAAAGTCGTTGGTAAAGCAATAAAATGGCTATTAGCATTCCGTACTCAAGTATAGCCCAGTAAGTGTTTTAGCAAGCATGTTTTTAGAATAATATGACTTAGTATCTTAATAAAAGCTAGTAAAGTAAAAATCGTATTACGTAGATAGTAATTTGGCTACAATATAGCCATACTGATGATATCTCGCTACAAGATAGCCACACAACGTATAGTATCTGGCTACAGACAGCTATACAATGATAAAGATCCTGCATTCAAGATAGAGTATTATGAGAATCAAGATGACACAAAGAGTTCGAATAAGAAATCGACTTAGATAGTATGATTGTTGAGACTTGATTGTGTCGTGAGGGCACCTTGAGCCGTCTCGCCGCCCGGGTTGGTAATCGTGCCGCCCACTTAGCGGGTGGGCATAGTCACTCCAAGGAGGGCATGCCGTCCGCAGAGGACGAAGATGGGATGAAGCTTTCCCATACCAGCCGGGACAAGACATAGCATGATTACTCCCAAGGTGCGCATGCGCCCGTGGAACAAATTTCGCTGATAAATATGATACAGATAAAGAGTCCTTCTGACTGCATTACCTGTTATTTATATCGAGGCTATGGACTCGAGCCGAGACCTGGGGGCCTAGAGAGGTGCTCGTAGTTGTAGATGAGTGGAGTGACTTATTTGGATGGTTTTGAATCTGTGTAGGGTATATATATTGTTTGCTCGCTGGCAACCATCCGCTACGGCGGTTGGTATTGGTTCTTGCTTGCTATATATATATATATATATGTATTTATTGTTATATAGTAGCTGATAGATAGCAGACGCCACGTCGACTGTGCACGCCTCGCCTCTATCACAAGCATAAAAGTTCATCTGCTTATATCACCATTTATTCGGCTTATCTCCTCATATTCAAAATTGCTAGTTATGTTATTTGTATTCGCTGCTTTGTATACCTCGCACGCTGGCACCGATGCCCGTTTGGGGCGCTGCATTACTTGCCCGGGCAGTACTTCATAGACGAGGAGGCGAACCCTCGTGATTCCACTGGCCTAGAGTCACGCCCGTCATCCTGAGCTGATATTCGTAGGCGTGGTTCATTTTTTGTTGTACAAGAAGGGTAGGTTTGGCCCCGTCCCATCATTTTTATCAGCACTATAGAGGCTTGCAGATTGTATATATATATATATCTCCCCGTGGTCAACAGCCACGTGTGAGGTCGCATGCTTTGTTCGCTTGTTTAGCATTTCGAATGTTGGCCGCAAGGGCCATAGTCTAATAGGGGTAGTGGTGACCTTGTCGGTCACGTAGTTGTACAAGATTTTTCATGTCGAGTCACGTATGACTAGACAACATGGTGGCCTTTGTCGCCCGCATAAGTTCCCCTTATAAGCATGTCTCTGTTAGCCGTCATTATATTCACAGTGGCCATAGCCTGGCTACGAGGCCGATTACAAATCATATAGCCCGTTGTTTTAAAATTCGAGATAGAGCTAGTCGACACCGATGTGCCTAGGCTCACCAAATATACCAGTCCTTTCAGTAGCACTGTGTGCCGTCATACCTCTACGGGGCGTGACGTAAACAATGGGATTACACCAAATTGATGGTTTAATAAAGTGATGTTTTTCATGATTATCTAACCATAAAATCAAACCATACCATACTATATATTTTAAGTAATAATCAAACCAAATATGCTATTCCTTAATAACCATACCATACTATACCATGGGTAATCACCATATCCAAACAACGGGTAAAGAGGAAAATAAAAGAGGGATGGAGGAGCGTGGGTGGTCTTCCGCCTAGTATTGGGGGAGACCCCAGGTTTCACTAATCGATGTCACCAATACACTAATATTTCCACTGTGATAATTTATATGAAATAATTTAATTAGGTATAAAAATTTAAAATTTATATTTTAAAAATATTTTTAAAATTTTCAACTTTTAAATAATCACATCATTATTTCCTTTTTTAATTTTTTAATTTAAAAATTATTTGTTACTAAATATAAAAATATTTTTAATTTTTTTAATTTTTTTAATTTTTTTAATTTTTTTAATTTTTTTAATTTTTTTATTTTTTCATGTTTTTGTGTATATTATTATTTCAACAAATTCCTCCTTTTTTAATTTTTACAAATTAAATTTAAACAAGCCAGAAAACCACAAAAATGAGTTGCCATCGTGACCATGCATCACAAGGTGATCACATTCGACACTTAGCCAGATGGCATAAGTTTTTTAGGTTGTGTTGTAGGTCAAAATTGCGCTAGTGGCATGTGCTGAAAGCACTCACCAAGTTTAGTAGGATGGGCATGTACTCGAGCCACCAAAGGTGTGCCCATCCGTATCTCCAATTTTCTTATTGGCTTAAGATTTGGTTTCAAATTTTTATAAGCTCGCTTTTTTAATTTTACTAGTTTAAGCATACGCATCTCGTATCCCTTATTATTAATAAGAGTAAATTTATAAAAATAGTATAATAATATTTAAAGATGTGTTTGTGTAACAATATAAGAATTCAGAAAGAAACTTATGAATTTCAAAAATGATTATTTTTAAGAGTTTGGTTAATCTAGTGGTTCTTTCTTTAATTTGCTCTAATAGTTGCTTTAAGGAACAAAAATTTCAAAAATAGCATTTGATAAGGTAAAAATCGCTCACTTCTATATAGTTATTCTTAACGCATTTATTTATACGTGATATATATAAATATTAATATTTTCTATATGTTTCAAATAAAGAAGAATTTAATACTTTTAGTTAATTTTTTTAAAAATTTCAAATTGTCAAGTGTAAATTTTTAGTTTTAGTGTACGCGTCTCGCGCATGTCCTTCGTATTAATAAAAATAAAATTTTAAGAATAGCATAAATAATATTTAAAAGATGTGCTTGTATAACAATGTAAGAATTTAGAAAGAAAATTTAAATTTTTAAGCTAATAAAAAATGATTATATTTAATGCTTGATCCAATCCAGTAGTTCTTCTCACTTTGTTCTAAACTTGTTTCCAATGAAAGACATCATAGAAATAGCATTTCATTGAAAGGTAGCCATCGCTTCATTTTTTTCATATACTTAAATGCATGCATTATATGTATATATATTTGGCTGTTAATTATTATAATACACTATTAATATATTAACATTTAATATAAATATTAGCATTTCTCGAAGACGCGTTGTAATACAAAATTGTATAGTAGAACAGAACATTGGTATAAGTTATTTGTTTAAACAATTAACACATGCTAAATCATATTATGAGTTATTATCGATTTGTTTTGGCACAATAAATTGATATCATATCACAAATGCATTTATTTTTTGTAATTGATCGCCCAAATTAAGAAAGACTCATCAAAATTAGTGAAACAAAACTCATTTAGGGTAAAAAAGTGAATGATTGTTTGCTATTATGTTTGTACGTTAAATATTTAGTTATAGCATAATTTTAAATTTTATTTACCCTTTTAAATATTTAGTGATAGCATAATTTTATTTTTTATTTTTTCCCTTTATTATATGATTTCGCTTAATTTTTTCTCTCATTCTTAATCTATGTGTCTAATCTAACACTTTCACATAAATTAAAATGAAAAATAGTGTAGATCTAACTAAAGAATGTGAATAACAAAACACTTTAACTAATTGAAACAACTTAAAGTATATCGTGTTTCTATATTTTTTTCTTTTTTCAATTGTACAATTTTTTTAAAAAGAAGAATAAAAGAAGAAGGAAAATTCAACGTATTAATGCATGATAAAAAATATAATAGAATTAAAATCATAATATATTAAATAAAAAAACTAAAAAAAATAAAAAAAATAAAATAAATAAAGGATTAATATAAGTTTAAAAAAATTATAATTAATTTTAAAGTTTTAAATATTGATTTTAATTTTTTTACATTTTTATTTTTTATTAAGTGTTTCAGGGGCAATTTTTTAAAATACTAAATATTAGGAATTCTTACTTTTTACAAATAAGTAAAAAAATTAATACCTATAACTTTAAATTAGCTTCAAACTCCTAAACATTAGATAATAATTTAATGATAATTATTTTAAAAAATAAAAAATGTGCTTTTATCTACAACAACGTCTTTCAATAAAGGGCAAAACATTTAATCAACATTACGTAAGACCTTCACAGTTGAAGATATTAGAACTTATAAAGATGCTAAGTATATCTACAAAGAATATTTTGTTAAGTAAATATGAGTAAAATATTATGCATATATTCAATGTTAGATTAGTTAATGAAATCTAAAGAAATTATCTACCAAAGATTGTTGTGGCCTAAGATCGTACGCATCTTCAAATGAAATAAAATTATTTAAAAAGTAAGTGTTGCATTCCTAACTATAATGTTGTTATTGGAATCCAATCTCAATATTTTTATTTAATGATACAAAATTAGGATTAATACTATTAATTTGTCTATTTATAATGTAACAAATCTTATCTTATTATAAATATTTTTTCATTTTTCAATATGATTATTGAAAATATAGTACGGACTTTTTACCCTCGCAAAAAATTAAACTTTAATTGTAAAAGTGTGTATATATATATATATATATATTCAAACATATATGTAAAAATATAACATATAAATATATAATATAGTATGAAAATGAATCATTACCACAACGAATAGCAAGAATATTCAATGTCTTTTCTGTTCCTTGCTTTATGCTCTTACTAATCCAACTCAATTACTTAGACTTTTATTATCCAATGAGAATTATATTCTCTTAAGTTGTTAATCGACACAATTTCATTCGTGAAATTCTTTCCGCATTCCATTGCAAGATTATCTAAAATAAATTATGCACAAGAGTCATAATTATAATAATTTATAATTTTATTAAAAATTATTTTATGATATGAAGAGATTACTTACCGAATAGATGAAATTTTTGAATGTATGAGAGATGGAGAATGTCACATAAATATTATTACACAAATTTTAAATTACATAAGATCAATATAAAACTCAATTAAAGTTAAGATAACATGAGATTAATATTAGACTCAACTAAAAGAGACAATCAAAATTTAAATATTTTAATATAAATTGTCATGCCCCTCCTGAGGCATGATCGACACCCGTGCCCTACTAGACTCGAACCGCCGAGCCGATCGGGAGCCTAAGCACCCGGTGCAGTATCACTCTAACTCTAGAATCAAGAAAACAACGGGCTATATGGGTAACTGGCCAGAATACAACCCCGATTGACAAGGCCTATAGCCACCTGTGAAAATAAATGGCTACAACTGCATACAACACATGAGCCCTATGCGGCCGAATAAGGCTACCATGATATCTAATTATAATCGGAAAGTAAAATCGATACTAAATCGAACTATGATCGATAAGGCTCACAATCAACAACTACAATGTGTCCCCACATGGCCACCACACATAATCTAAAACATATACATGCCCCAAACGGCCGATATCATCTAAATCCACAGGAAATAACACACCGTGTAAGCCTCTACGAGTAATAAGATGCATGTGACAAATTTCCACCTACCCATACTCTGCATAAACATAAGAAGTAAACCTCTATCACACAAGCCCTAAGAAGGAGCCGACAACTTTGTACCTGATGATCGGGACTACGAGGGACCTCGTTTCGTTTCCATTCGCACCTCGCAGTAAGTAATGTGCGCCCCATAAGAGGGCTTCAGCACTCACAGTACCGAATATGTAAGGCAAGAACTTTAAATGATTGAAAGTAGGAAATAGAATCGACAATACTAAAGTAAAGAAAACGGCCCGAAGATGACTGAAGTAGTGAAATCGTGGCTAAACATACTCTAATAAGGAGGGTAGGCATCATACCGACAAACGAGGCATCTTAATGCGGTAAATCATCAAGAATTCAAAGCAACATAAACCTTACTCAATTTCATGTTTAAGGTACAATCAAGACACAGAGTAACCTGCACTGCCTCCATTAGCCCTAGTGAGTACACCACCCATATACCCTATCCAGGTCATACTCGAGTCAAATCGCACTTATTAAGCGTCCCCGCCGCCCCTCGGGTCCGCAACCGGCCCGCCTCGACCTCGACCGTAGCCGTGTTCCAGTCCAAAGGACTCATCTACACCGCGTAAACGCTCGACGGGGTGTGTATAAGGCCAACAACGGCATATGAGGACTGGGATCCCCATCTTCGCCCCTTGGGACCCGCATGTCGTCCGTAGAGCGATGTAATTTCGCCCTAGCGGGTGGCGACACAACTACTAACCTTGGGATGGTCATGGAAACTATACAGATGTTATCCAGCCCCAAAACAATACAAATTACGAGCCTCAATCGACAACATCAACTAGACATGATAACAATGCAAACCGCCTCGCAACGCGACACTATGCCGGCAACAACATGTGTGACGCGGTCCTTCCTCCCCGCACGAGGCGCAGCTCTTCCAGCCGTGATAAGCGCCCACGCCCGGCCAAGGGTGTTGAACGACTAAAAGACAAAACCCACTTCAACTAGAAAAGGAGCTACAAGTCCAAATCAAATCCTCAAGGACAAGAAAACATCAATCTAATTTCATAAATACCCTTTTATTTCTTTGTAATAAAAAAAGAGTTTTTGACAAGTCTTGACACAGTTTGAGAGTATTAATATGCGAAATACGATTGTAAGGTTTTATTTTTACAAAATGCTTTGAGATACTTGTTATTGAATTGTTCTTCCTTGTTTTTACAATAATCAAGGGAGATTCTTTCTCTCATCGTTGTAAGTATTAATTTAAACTTTTGTATATATGAATGCTATGAATTTACTTATAATTATGAGAGGTGGTAAAACCTCCACAACTAGGGTTGTGGGAACGATGATGAATTAACATACATAGGTAAAGTCTTAGTGAATCTTGAATGGGGTTTATGTATGTATTATTTTTCCCTCCGTTTTAATTATTTCTTGACGATCATAGAAACGTTGGAATTTGCCTTCTTCTTACTCAACGGACGAGAGTAGTGAATGGGAAAATTGATTAACAACGGAGATTTGAGGCTATCAACCCTCATCTAATAGCTTGGTCTTTAATCCGAGAATACCTAATCTCGATATCAAGGTTAAGGGTTAATTAAGTATACATCCGCATACGAATCAAGTTGCGTGGTGATAATCATCTAAATAGGGACCAACCATTTAGGTGAAGTTAACTTACCAATATTCATTGTGCTAAGCAATCGAATAGATCACTAGTATAAAACGCCTTGTGGTTATGAAGTCATGGGGAACATCACCCTATTTAGTTGCATTAATTTGGGATTAACCTTCACTTTCTCTCAACAATATTGCTTGTTACTTTTACAAATTCCCCCGTTTTAGGAGATAATTGACTCAAAAGCATAAATACTAACGTTCTTCGATATCCTTCCATATTCCTTGTGGGATTGATCCTGCAACCTCGATTGAGGTTTCTATATTTGATATCGACCGCTTATAACTCATTATGGGGTGTAATTCTTGGGCGATATCAATTTTGGTACCGCTGCTGTGTGAATACGACTTAGATTACATTTATTACTTGTGTTTAAATTTTAGTCTTTATTTCTATTTTTCATTTTTGTTTTATTTTTTGACATGTCACGTATGCCACGGTGAAACAAGCGACAAAGATGTGACCACATTCTCAACGTGTATCTTGATGAAGTTTGAGTAATCAAGATGCTTGTGTCATGTCACGACGTTAAATTAGGGGGCTACTTGGGGAGGCAACCCAAGATAATTCTTATTTTTATGTGTTTTTTCAAGTGTGCAGGTGTGATAGATCATGATTTTCAACAAAAATTAAGCTTAAACAAAGTGAAAACGGGGAGCAAAATAGTTAAATGCGTGCATGGGGCATCACTGTGCCAAGCAAAGCATAAGGCCTGGCACTAGGCGTAGACACAAGTGCCAAGACGGCCTGGCACGATGCATAGGAAATACAATGCACATAGGCGCGGTACGTTGTGCTAGGCAAGGTGGTGAGCCCTACGATATGCTGCAGCTCTAGCACTTTCAAGACCGCGATAGAAGCAAAGGGTCCAGAAAAAATTTTTAAGGGAGAAACGTAATTTATATACTAAAGGAGTACTTTAAAAAGGCCTAGACCTAAAAATTTCTGGCCAATCTCAAGAAAGCTATGCCGCACCCTCTAATTTCAAGCAAACCTCTCAAAACTTTATCTCTTTCATCAAAATTTCCAAATTTGTCTCCCAAAACACAAAGTTTAACATTTTCTTGAGATACTTCCATCACTACACCAAAAGTAAATAAAGGGAAAGGTGTGGCTTCTTCATGTCATGCGTCAAAAAGAACAAGGAGACTTAGTGAAGAGGAGCATGAAGATGCGAGGATGGCACTGCACCACCACCGAGGCGACATGGGCCCATCAGCCATGGAGGAAAGAAGGTAAAAAATGGCTCAAGGAGCATAAGGAATCTGGGGGCCTACATGATATGCTTCTTTATTGATAGAAATTTTTGTCACTAGTTTTTCCTCACATGCAGATAGAACATCACCTCGTCTTGGTTACCGGGGTGATTGTAATTTGAATATGGTAAGGGAATTCCTTGCAAATTGGATGCCAAAAGAGAGGTTCATACCAAGTTAAAATTAGGGTCAAATTATCGAGTTTGCACCTATGGATTTCAATAGATTAATTAGGAACCTCATGTTGACCCACAACCTTTGTTAACATTGTGAAAAAAACCCCGTATAGGGACATTAAAGACATCCTCTATGTGGCCCTAACTCGTTGGAAAAGGTGGACTCGCCACCAACAATTTAAGTATCATGTTTCGCTTCCATATGCTCACTTAAGTAGAGAGGCATGAGTTTGGTTAAAAATAGTATATGCTTCTTAGTGCCTAGAAAGCATATAACCTATGTGACTAGGGAAAGAGTGTGTCTTGTATATACTTAATGACTCGAATGCAAATTAATGTGGGGTGCTCTATTAAAAATGTGTTGAAAAAGAGTAATGGTAAAAAAGGTCAAAAACTTTGGATTTTGGGGGGTCTCTTGACCCGACAAGGCAGGCATGACATCGAGGAGGAGGAGACGAACTATAGACTCGCTTTATGATCCTGTGGGGATTGCAGACTAAAATGAAGGAACCCGAGGGCATAAACGGCCCAGTCCTTTCTATCAATAAGCGCAATGCGTGAATTGGACAAATATATCGAGCCACTTGTATGGTATGCAAATGCTCTAGCCGAGGATGAATGGTGTGACTAAGGAGCAAATTTACAACATCTTAACATAGACTTCCTCTAAGCGTAGTACTCACGATCCCTTTGTAGAGTTGGGCTCGGGATACGAGGAGCCTCTTCATGATGATGTGGCCATGGAGGACGAGATGGCGAAAGTAGACTCCCGACCTAGAGTCTATTAATGATAATGAGTGAGGATTCCATATGGGGGAAGCTGCTTGTTCCTCATAGACGCATGAGAGAGAGTAGAGGCTATGGAGTTCTTCTTTCACTCTTTTACTTTACACTTTATTGTTTTAGCACCTGGGACAAAGGTTACTAATTAAGGTTGGGGTGGGAGAAGTGAATTACATATTACCGTGGGCATGCCTTAATTACAAATTTGCACATGGTAGGCCTAGTTTTTTTTTTTTTTTTGAAATTCTTAAGTGACTTATCTTGCATGCTTGTTGGTTTGGAGTATTTTTCTAGTTTTATTTATTTTGAGTTTCTCCGATTTTTGTTTTCGGTATCTTTCCGATGGATAGGCTCTTAGAACCGACTAGAGAGTCTAGACTTTTAATTTTTTTATTATTAGTCATTGAGTCAGCAAGTGATCTTCCCGATGAAGAATGGATGACGACCGTCTTAAGGGTAAATTAGTCATTAGGAAGAACAAAAACTTGAACCTTACGAATGCTAAGAAGTCAATTTAGGTATCATTGAGACTTTATTAAATTCACTCAAAAATGCATAAAAAGGTAGAAACTAGTCTTTGGAATTTGACTCTTGTGCTTGACAAGAAAAATTGGGCTTAATTATGCTAAGTGCATCCAATACAAATATATGTGTTTATGTGATCTGGTTTCCATTGTTAAATTATTTTCTCGCCAATGTGTGAGGAATTTTGATATACTCCATGCTTGTAAATTGATGTCTAGAACTTGCCCGTGTGTCTAAATCTAAATAAGAATGATAGATTTAAGAAGTGATAAGGGCATTGGTAGCCTTATTTTTATCCTATTTTACCTACTTTTATGTAATTGTCCTAGTTAGCCATTTTTAGCCTTAGCCTATTATTTTAATTACAAGGCTGTGCAAGCTTAAATCCCTTTTATTACATTGACTTATATTTGATCTAAATGAATCCTAGAGCACTTTAAGTTAAAATTTTGTATGAAAAGAGCACAATGAGAGAAGTGAAGGGAAACGCTTTAAAAAATAATAAAAAATAAAATAAAAGTGTGGTGAATTATAAGAAAAGAAAAGGGTAATTGCTATACAAGGAGGTGATGTTAGTGGAAAACAAAAAGAAGACAGAGCTTTGAAAAAAAAAAGTGTGAACAAGCTCAATGTTGGAAAAAGAAAACAAATCTCCACTAATCACCTACGTTGAAAAATTAAAAATAAAAGTATAAGGAGAAAATTTGAAAATTGAAGAAAGGGAAAAATTAAAGTGTTAGAAGTATTAAAGTGCTTAGGAGATTAGCCACTATCTTGGAAATAATAGTTCCTACCCGTCCCTTATCCTATATTACAACCAAATTAAAGTTTTAATTGATCCTTGATTCATAATTCTATATTAGTGGAGTATTACACTAAGGAAAAACCTATGGGTCGCCTTTTGCATGTATGCCGAAAGTTCTTTGGGAGAGTGCGCGGATTTTGTTATATTTATGCCCAAGTTAATATTGTTTTTATATCTATGTGTGAAAGGGAATCTCTCCAAATTATGGTAGGGCACAATGGTAAGACTTTGGTAAATCTTTGATTGTTAAATTATATATGATTCATGTTGGCCCAAATATGTTCAAGGAGTTAGTTTCCAAAAAGCTAAAGTGACTTCAACTTTGAAATTTTAATGTTGATCCTATATGCATGCGAGTGAATATTTTGAGATTCATTGATTTGTCTCATGATCCTAAGTGCAAGTAGACCTCGTTCGTAGGATGAATTTTTGTGCTTAAATGTGAGAAGGAAAGTAGTAGATTGTTCGAGGACGAACAATAGTTTAAGTGTAGGGTGTTGATGAATAGCGTACCTACGCACTTCTTAGCCATAGTTTGCCCATAATTTACTATGTTTTGAGAACAAATTATATGTTTTTGCATGTGTTTATGTTATATATTTGTGAAAAAAAAGCTAACACACATGATGAGAGGCTGCATAATAGTGATAGATTTGGATTATTTGAGGCTTTTGGAACACATGTGAAGAGGAATAAACAAAGCAAGAATAAGGTAAGAAATGAGTGCACTGCCATGCCGCACGACCAGCACATAAGGTACAACCACAAACAAGGCGACTCCGAGTGGAGAGTGCGCCCCGCCGCCCATGCAACCAGCCACGCAACGCAAGACTATGTTAGCACAAATAGCTTGCGCGACGCGACCCTTCCTCTTGCGTGATGGCATGCGCGAGGCACAACTCTTTTCCAAATAAGTGACTAGGCATGTGGCGCACCAAGGGTGTTCAACGGCCAAAAGACAAAACCACTTAATCATAAAAGCGAGCCTAAGCAAACCAAACAAAACCTTGAAGGAACAAGAAAAGCATCATTATTCTATTATGAATACTCTTTATTTATTTGTAATAAAAAAGAGTTTTTGACAAGTCTTGACACAGCTTTCTTGAGAGGATTAGTATGCGAAATAGGATTGTAAGGTTTTATTTTCACAAAACGCTTTGAGATACTTGTTATCGAATTGTTCTTTCTTGTTTTCGTAATAATCAAGTGAGTTTCTTCCTTATCATCAGAAGTATTAATTTATGCTTTTCTCTATGAATGCTATGCATTTACTTATAATTATGAGAGGTTAAAACCTTTACAACTAGGGTTGTGGGAACGATGACAATTAACACATATAGGTAAATATACTTAGTGAATCTTGAATGGAGTTTTTACATGTACTGTTTCCTTCTCTTCATTTTAATTGTTTATTAATCTGCTAGTAAATGTTGGAATTTTCCTTCTTCTTCCTCACCGGATCAAGGAGTAATGAATGAGAAAAGGGATTAACAACAGAGATTTGAGTTATCAACCCTCATCTAATAGCTTGACCTTTTCCTGGAATAACTAAATCCGAATATCAAGGGTGCAAGTGATTAATTAAGTATACATCCGTGGCTACCACTCGGGGCTAAGGTGGGTGATAATCATCTAAATAGGGGACCAAATCCATTTAAGGAAGTTAACTTCTACCGATATTGCATGCTAAACACCTAATAGATCACTAGTATAAAACGGCTTTTTTTTTTTTTTTTTTTTTTTTTTTTTTTTTTTTGGAGCAACACCCCTGTGCCTTAACATAAATAATAAAACAAAAATATGTAATGGAGGGACATAAACCCAATTTCCATCCCCATGGTGGTTCATAGGTTGGCCATCCTACTAAGGGATAGCCAACCTATCCCCGATACTAGAATGGAAAACCTAGAAACTATGCACCTACAGAGAGGACTCCTCTCCAATACATAAAATCTAGAAAAGCACAATGAGGGAGACTCTCCTTTACAAAAGACCTATTCAAGAAAAAGAAATAGTCTATCTCGAAAAGGAAGAGGCATCCGTACAAAAGGTGGTATGAGGCATCCATACCAAGCTTAGATACACACCAAGCAATTCCCAACATCTCACGGTGGTTCTTTGATCCTCTTGGTTTCCTCCTTCGGGGTTAGGGGGCAAGCCCATTGTCCATCAAGATAACCCCGATATGTACCGTAGCCCTCGGAGACAAGAGAAATGAACTGCGGTAGTAGTGGTGTGACTATGTTTAGACAGGCATCGGCAATGGAGCGTCTCTCTCTAAAGATGTGACGCACGTAGAAGGTGTGAAGTCATGGTAGATAGTGTCCTAGTCTGATAAAGGTGTGGTGAAGATGGGGTGGGGCAATAGTGCCCCCGATCCAACCAACTAGAAGTTTCGAATCAACCTCAAGAGAATGACTCCCCGAGTGACCGTTATGAAGACAATTCACAGGTGAGACCTATATATACGTCCGCCTTCGCCTCGATTATTTGTCCCTTCCCCCGATAGGAGAAGCAAAAGCATGAATAAGATCTCCATAGCAATCCCCTCGATAATACCTCCCCGCCCCAATCCTTCCTTGATTACCTAGGGCACTCCCATCCGTATTGAGTTTGACAAGTCCGGAGTCGGCTTAGACCATTCAACTCGATGACTCTAATCTCGTAAGTGCATGACTCCACTCTAGCGTATCTCCCCAACTTGGAGGCCAAACGGTAATGAAGGGAATACCGTCAATAGTTTGTAAGCATCACTAATAATACCATACTTTACCCTCAAGCAAAGTTGGACTCGCTTGGAACCATACTTGGGCAAAGACACCTAGCTCCTTCCGTAGGTTCCAGCTAAAACGGATAGGGAGGGATCCGGCGAGTGTATTGTGAGGGTCACTTCACTCGGCTTCTGAGCCCACCATTGCATGAGAAGGGCCCTCGGGGGCATATCATGGTGTCCGAAGCCCATAGATGTGGATAAAGTGATCCGTAATCGGGGCACGTGGCAAATCTTCCAGAGACCATGACATGTTGAACATCTCGTAGCGCCTTCCTCGTCTCTTGAACACACACACTGCATTTCAGCATCCGGATCGAAACGTAGATTCTAGCCGCCGTAGGGAGCTGGCTCCTAAGCGCTCCATAAGGTAAATGAGGCTTTAAAAGGTACATGCTTCGCCAAGTTCTTCTATCAATGAGAGTATCCGTTTTGTAGATCTCCTTATCATATCCCATGCGTATAGAAGAGAATACACCCGAGGTATTGGCCTTCCAAAAAAGGTCGGGGTCGCTTATCTCTGGGGTGAAATTGAATTTGAGTGTTGATAATTTGTGTGACCAAGAGTTAAGTGATCGCGGGCCGTAGACGGTTTATCCTCCACCGGCCCTCGGTGTAAAACTCAAACCGTAGCCTTGCCTAGTCTGCCTGGCAAGATCCTATATGTAGCAAGAGGTCCAAGACGAGCCACCATCCCACCAAAAACTAGAGCCGCGTAATAAAACCTTCCACAAAAGACTTTCTCCTCAAAACTCGCTTGTTAATCATGAGTTTCTTTTCCAAATTTTCAGAGTCACTCGAGTCCCACTTTTTCGACACCTGTGCGAGATCGCCGACAATATTTGGCTAGGAGAGTTTCGCGAGCGAGTCCTTGGTTCTAAAGTTCCACCACCGTTTTTGAGTTCATGATTTGCCAAACTTCGTGAATTCTCCCCAATCCAACCTCGCCTTCCTCATAGGGATAGCATAATGTATCCCAAGAAGCCCAAAGGGTACCTCTTTCTATCATCTCTTCATGCCCCGCAAAAGCCTACTGTCAATTTCTCAATCTCACAAGAACAGCTGAGGGAGACAACCGAGTAGGTGAATAGGGAGTGACTGGAGAACATATTTTGATGAGAGTAGCTTTTCCCCATAACCGAGCATTTTTATTGGGAACACTCACCTTAGTTAGTTGCATTAATTTGGAATGGACCTTCACTTTCTCTCAATAATATTGCTTGTTACTTTTACAAATTCCTCCTTTAGGAGATAACTAACTCAAAAGCGTAAATACCGACATTCTTCTATATCCTTCCATATTCCCTGTGGATCGATCCCAACCCCCCGGTTGCTATGTATTTGACATCGATAGCTTTATATCTCATTACGAGGTGTAATTTGGGCGACATCATTGATCTCATATGATTTGGGCCCTCTCGTTGTTGTGAGCCTCGATGCTCGTGAACCTCATAGGACCCTGATTGTCCATGACGATCTAATCTCCCTCGGGCCCTATTACCGCTCAAATGGGGGCCTAGGCTGCTCACCCGACGGGCTGGTGCCTCGGGCCCACCCCTGAATCTTCTGGAAGTCGGCGCGTCTCCCCGACATTGCTCCCGCCTCGCCCGTCAATCCCAGCAATGATGTCGGGCGGTTTTCTATATGTTTTGAGCAAAGGCCTGAATCCGTAAGATATCCATATCCTCTCATAATGTAGTTGTAAATACAGATTCAATGTACTGCAAGCCCCATAATAAATCGATATACCCCTGGGTCAGCATAGTATCAACAAAATGTTGGAGCATATCTAGCCAAGGAATCAAAATCTCAATGCATATTCTCCGATCCTCATTTCCCTCGCTCTAGATGTAAGAACCTGGTCTACTCTAGACTCCATTTATCTCTCGAGGAAAATAGTGGTTCATGAAGGCTTCGTAGAAGCTAGGCCTGTAGGAGGTGCATCTCTGCCTTTGGTCCTTTCCCAACTTTCGTACTCATAAAACCGCATCTCTCGTGCCTAACACTGCTAACTCAACTAACTCAGGATGAAGCATGCATAACCCTAAATATTCTCTATAGATGGTCTATGAAGTTCGAGGGTCCTCTCTATGGTCTCCGGTCCCCGTGAAACTGTGAGGACTCAATGCAAGGAACTTACAAAACCTGTGCCCTCGCAGGCTCGACCATAATCGGTATTACCGGCTGAGGCCGACGCCGCCGAGCACCATTATCTCGAACCAACATGCATACCGCACCCTAACATCCTAACTGAGTGGTGTAGAAGGAACTGGGGCGATGTCGGCGCGTCTCGTTGACGCCCGCCGACGTTCTTGGTGCCCCTCAAAATGCTAGGGGAGATCGAGAGGATGCTCCTCTCTTCCTCAAGTCAAGGTCCCCAACCGTGGCACCGCCGGTACCCTTTCCCGCTCGAGGTATCTAACTCATGCCGCACTAGAAACCGAGGCCGACTCGGCTAGACATAAGTACATTTCGGTACATATCGCAGCACATAATCAAGGATACAAATGGCTATATCTCGTTTGTAAATACAGCCCCTAGGCGGATATGGCCACTACACAAACCGCAAAGAAAAACCAAATTAACCCAACATTGCAATAGTAATATCATCTTATGTAGGTTGACAAGACAACCATGCTCCTAACAGATAACATAACTAGGCTCCATGCGGACAACAACACATAACTAACAAAAATTGTAGTCCGCAAGCTCTAAGAGTAAAATATTACCGGACAGCCACTACCTACCCAAAAACTACATACAACAAAATAACGCCCGACAACTCCGAAATAAAAGAACTAAAGCCAATCTACTAGATCTAAACAAATATTGAGATGGTCTCGAACCCGCCTATCTAGATCCGGGCAGAAAGTATGCAGCACCCATGCGGCATTAGTATAATATGTACCAAATATGTAAGGCAAGAAATAACAACTAAAATGAAAGCATGACAAGAAACTAGAAGTAATCACTAAGGGCCGGTTAACCTAAATAATCTTATATCATGAACTACAATTAACAGGTAATACGCAAACAAAATCTAACTTGGACCCTACATAAGTCTCGGGAAGGAACAAACAACACAAAATAATCTACCGAGCCCCTATAAGCTCCTGGAGAACAAGCAATCCATACTCTTCTATCTCGTACTATTATAGGCCCGTAGGCAAATGGTAACTAAGGTATACTCGACCTTGAAGCCGAGAATCGAGCCTCTGGGCTTCTATGACTCGTGTTTGAGCCGCCTAGGCTCTTGTGCTATGTTTGAGCTGCTTGGGCTCTTGTAACCGTATTTGAGCCGTCTCGGCTCCTATAACCGTATCTAAGCCATCCGGGGGCCTGTGAATCGTATCTCGATCTATCCGGGGAACCTGTAACTATACATGAGCCTTCACGCCTCTATAATCATATTTTGAGCCGGTTCTCCAGGCTCCCCGTAACTAAGTACATCCGAGCCGCTCGGGGCTCCTGTACGAAACGTACGTGGGTGGCCACATGAATATCCTGAGAGTCATTAGCCCCGTATAATAACCGATAGATTCCCTTAGACATCACATAGTCTATCCAACTTCTAACAACTAGTGGGTATTCCCCTGAGCTGAGCAATGTGACTAACTATTAGTAGAAATAAGCCATACGGTCGCTAACAATGTACGCTTACCTAGAAAAGCTATCACTTGGTCCATTTTTCAACCTTTGTGCCACCGACCGGGAAGATAAGGCCATTCTATCATGATTCTTAAAGCCTTATAGGCGCCAAGATCGCCAATGGCCCGTAGCGAGCTTTACCGTATAATATATAAAGGCCAACCGTAAAGTTATCTCACCAAACTATGCCTTATGCCGCCTAACTTGACACAAAGTACAGCCTAACCTCAGGCCTCTTTGGCCTCAATATAAGCACAACACTACTAGTCTCCTTAATCGGTAGAGCAATCAACAGGAATCCCTTCGTCGCTTGTAGCTATAGCCAACATTGAATACAAACCTTCCCGAAAAGGGATACTATGTTATAACCTCAATTCATCTCATGTAAGCTAACCAACATATTATAAGCATAACTACTACAAGGTATTGGTCATATCATCTAACAACAAAATAACTTTCGAGAGAAGTTATCCTCAACATACCTTAATCGCCAATAAATTTTGCTCAATTAACCCTGCTGCTATTCAAAAACCGTTAACTCCTTTAAATTGTATCCCTTGGTGTCAGGGGGAATACAACTAGCAACTCTATTTGCAAAAATGCAATAACCACAAGTCATAACACGCTCACTGGCCAAAAGCTTACAAATTCCCTAGAGTTTAGAAGGTAGAAATACTTATTTATCACTTGTATATTTAAGACTCAATTAGAAGTAAATTCTACAACTTCTACTCTGGCGTAGACTCCGACAATCCGGGAGCTAGATTTGAAGAAATAACCTTACGTATACATTCCTCTTAGGCTCAAAACTCGTTGCCCAAGGTGAATTTGCAATCAAACGATGTTTAGAGTGTAATTTTGTGATTAACCGAAGAAAAATTGACGGGAGGATATATATATATATATATATATTGAGGCGTTGGGAAGGGGGCACATTGTGTCGGCTATCGCGCCAACCCATGGGCGCGATGCGCTAACCATTGCGCAGGGGAGGGCCAGCCGTGTACGCTCAAGGACCCAACCCCGACTCCGACATCTTGCTTGCACGAACGCGTGTTCATGCACTCGTTTCTTGAACCTTCTCCCGCATCCGCCGGCCTCCTAAAACTCTCAACATATTTATGCACGCATCGGTTAAACGGACTAAGCTATGGGGTGTAACATTTTATTTATTATTTAGGTAACTAGGATAGTTTAATTTAGTTAATGGTTAATCATAATTTCTTGTTGGTTTTATTCTCAATCTTATAACTTATTATTTATGCGAATTCGCCATACTTGCGTAAGGCATTTGAGAGCAATTAGTTTTTGACGCCGTTTTCAGGACTTAGTGTAATGATTTGTTTGGTCGTTTTGAGTATTAGGATCCATTTCTTCTAAATGACCCTTTCTATAGATTTAAAATATAATTTATGACCTAGGATGTGGTGGTACTTTTTTAGTCAATCGATACGTGACAAAGAAGAAAATTTAATATTTGACCAAAGTTAAGAATGGGTAAACGATTGTAATTGAGTTTTTGATAGTTTCAATAGGTCCAAATCGTGAGTGGAAGTTTCCCATAAATCGTATTTCTATGAAATTCGTCGTGGGATAGCCACAAACCTTGAGAGGTTTGATGTTATTTGGTTCATCATTTATTATTGACCAAATCATCACATTTCATACTAGTTTAAACTACTTATTATTTAGAGAAGAATAACTCGCATTTGAGAGATAGTTCATCATATGAAGTGCCTATTTCTATTATTTTAGATCGAGCAATACTTAATTTACATCTCATTTCCTCGAGGTCTATGTATGAGTCGGGTATACGAGTGGAACTTAGCACACATTTTCACACATAGATCGATGATCAATTTGAGTGCATCTATTAGGGTCCTTTGAACATACGTTGTGAGCTAGTTTTATTTATTTTGGAGGTCAATGAGATTGATTCTTTCCTTTGGAAGGAGTTTTTCTACAATAATAGTTATCATTCAAACATTCAAGTGACCCCATTTTAGAATTTATCCTGTAGAAGATGTTGCTTTCTAATTCTTGGTTTGATAAACTTGAGGTGTAATGCCCTAAACCTTAAGATTAGATCCAGGAGTTGAAACAGAAAATAGGGATTTTTTTTCCGCACTGTAGTCACAGGACGATTCATCCAGCTGACCTCACAGGATGACCACGAGTCCTTACACTCATGGTGAGGAATTTGACTTAAGTTGGAAATTTCAATTTTTGAGTAACCACGGGCATGAACACGAGTCATGGTTAAAGCCCCACTCATTAAGTCGCCCGTGATCAACGACTCATCCATTCCCTCATTCTGACCGGTAGTCAATTTTTTCCTACGAGTTTACTACGGGATTTTCCATAATTCCTATGATCTTAAGACCTAAATTACGTTGTTTTGAGATCTGGATAGTGAGTTTTAAGGAGGGTAAGTTCATTCTAAGACATTCAATTCATGCATGCAAGCTTAGAGGTTTTCAGAGAGGGTGATCCAACTCTGTCCTTCCAAGTTCTTCCCTAATTCTTTTCGGGCAATCAAGGATTGTAGAATCGCATTCTCTCAGGTATGTAGGGTTATGAATGGGTGAAATTGCTCAGCACCCATACCTAATTCCCTATCAATTCATGATGTTCTAATTGATGATTCCATGGGGTTTTTACCCAATGCATGAATTCCTAAGTTTTAATCATGGGTAAGATCTACACATGTTTCTAATGATGAATTATGATTAATGGGCAGATTTTGCAATGTTTTAAATTATAAATTATTCAAGTTTTCTGAACTATGATGCCCATCTATAAATGTTCATGAAAGATGAGATCCATGAGATATGTGTTTAAGTATGATGAGATGTTTATGAATAAAGTATGATTTCAAAATATCCATGTTTATGTTCAAGTTTACAAAGTGACTGCTGATTTCAAGCATGTTTCAAAGATTGGCCGCTTCATATGATCAAGTATGTTTTATGATTTTACGAATTAGCTTACCATATGGTTTTGGAGTCAATACTCCCATTATTTTCATCTTGTGGTATGGTTTGAGCCAAAGATCCTCATATTATATTTTCAGATTTTTGCATGTATTATTACATTCAGCCGTCACCCGACGTTGGTTCGGCCGTTGAAAAATAATGCAGAGAAAATGCATGTCTTTGGGAGTAGTGTCTAGCACCGAATGTGCCAAGGGCCGGGCCAACCCCGTGCCTCAAAACTACGCATCAACGAGGTTTTATATATATATATATATTGTACCTCCCGTGAGCTTCCCCCGCCCCCAAGGGGCCTTTAGCTTGATATCCATATCATGGTTTCATCCTAGTCCTAGCAAATCTTTTGGACGACTCTTGTATCCTCTTGGGTATAATAGCTGGAACCACTGTAAGCCTCCATCGCGTGGTAATGTTGATTATATATGAGTTCTCCCAATGCTCCTCATGATTTATGCATAGCTACGCATTATGTACTTTGGCTCAAGTCATGTTTGATAAAGCTTTTCTCTTTATGATTATGAATATGATTGATTTGCAAATGTTTTGAAAACCTTTGAGCCTTATGTTCACATTATGATATTTACGTTATGATCATATTATCCTATTCTTATGAATCTTATGTATTTAAAGTGTCCATTTTAATACTTCCATACTGGCAGATGATTTCACGGCATCAGTCCGCGATAATTTATGTTGTATCGCTTTATGCTACAGTTCTGGATGTCCGCACTTAGTTCCGCCGATACCAGATTCTACTTAGTACTTCCCTCATTAGAGTTGGCGAGTCCTCATCTTGTGAGGGCCCATTTATCACTTATGTTTTGTCTTTCGGGCCACTTTGTAGTGGTTAGTTGGGATCTTTTTCCATCAATTCGTCCGTATTAGAGGCTTTTTCTGACATAGTTGTGTTTCAACGTTAGACTTAAGTATGTAATCGATGTGATTTCTGTTCAATTTCATATGTTTATTATGTTGATCTTTCACTTTTATTAATTAATTTAGATGTATTTTCATGTCATGGATCGACTTGGAGTCTCTGGGGCTCCTTGTCCATGTCTCAATTTGGCCCTATGTTCAAGCCATGACAAACTTGGTATCGAGCATTAGGTTTTAAAGTTGTCCTAGGTGTCCGAAACCCGTGTTGAGTAGAGTCTTCACAGGTGAAGCGCCACACCCTTTATGATGAAGAGGCTACGAGACGCTAGAATGTTGCCTTTCTTTCATGATCTAAGTCATGCGAGAAAAGGTCTCTCTCCTTCAACCTCGTGCTATGAGTTCAAATCTCATCAGCTTCATTCATGCTACGTGTGTGAAGAAACATGTCTTCAGAGCGACAATCGGGAGTCACCAAATTCTACCAACCCCAATGGATACCAGGTTCGGGCAAAAGTTACTGATGCGTAACTCGGGCTACTTTCAGAGATAGACTATCCCATCTGCAAACCCTACCGAAGAGGCGACAACTACTAGGGTTCAAGACTTACGAGGAGGAGTCTGTTTATGTTTGGTGGTACAAGTATGGATGGAGAGTTCAAGAGGGTAACGCAGTGTAGGAACAAAGGCCCAGGATCTAAGACTTGGAGAGTCCCTGCAAAGGGTCAAGTAGTGAAAGTGGTGCTCAACCCCAGAGGTCTTTAGCTCGTGTTCCTGGGAAGCAGGGCCTCTGCAGTGAGAGATTACTCATCTGGGGCTGAGCACCGTGGGAAGAACCACCAAGAAAAGCCATGGTGGGTTCGCATGTATGCTTCTATTGTGGCCAACCCTGGCCATAAACACGAATTGCCCTTTAGCCAAGCGAGAAAGCTAGAGAGGTCAGGTGGCCTCTAGCCACCCCTCCAACAGCCTCATTCAGCGCCATCATGCCTAAAATGTGGTAGAACACATGGGATGTTGTTTGGTAGGTTCGGGGAATTTGTTACGATGGGGAGGCCGGACACATGCGAAGGAATTGCCCATCGGCCAAGCAGGCAAGTGTTAGAGCCGTGCGCTAATCATCGGATCGCAGCCCAAAGAAAGCACCCATCCCAGCAGGATAGGTTCCCAAGAGCAAGTGGCACAGCCTTAGATGTAAAATTCTGTGTGTATTATAAGCCTTCCATCGAACCTACCATGATTGCTAGTTCTGAGAACTACTATATAATGTACAAGGTCCCTGTTACATTTTAAAGGAGATTTATTGTGTGGAGGGTATAGAATGGTTAAAAGGTAGATCTTCTTCAGCAAGAGCTTTGGAGGTGGATGGGAAGCCCAGGTTAGTGCTAGCGTAAACCTTAATGAAGGATCCTAGATCCTTAGAATGTGATGTCCATAAACTAAGGGGAGATGGTAAGGAAGGACCAAGTCAAGTCTTGAGTTTTCTAGTAAGGAAATTCTAGAAATAGTATTTAGGGCATACCATCCATTCCCTTTAGGATGTTTCCCTTACGCTTCTGCCATGTTACGCTCAACTCACTTACGTTCTCGTAACCTTAAGATGATAGGTAATCCCGTTAGCCGGCTGATCCCAATATTACCCCGTGACTCCATAAAGATTCAGCTTCATGTGATGACCCTAGTTATGAATGATTCCATGTCTCTTAGCATGCTCAACTTTATGAACTCGCCCTAAAGATTTGCCTTTATCGGGCCCGCCGAGATCATGCTATATCGTGGATATGCCCAAATTTGTGATTTCTGAATGATTCGTGCTCATGATTTCCTTACTCAATCCTAAGGATGTTCCCCATGATAATGACGGTAAAAATAAGGTATGTTCAAGGTAACCTATCCCTTCCATAGGTGCGAGCACAGGAGTTCAGAAGTGCAATTAGCCAAGACTTTGAAAATAACCCGCATAGTCATTTCTGCTAAATGTTGGTCCGCATCCTCGGCTGAACCTTTCCATATCTTTTTATTCTCGCTATTCATGACTTTGCGGATGGATGACACCGTTCGAGACGATCTAATGAAGATTGAGTGAGCTTTTTATTTTTTGGAAGGACAAGTTTGGGCGGGTTTGACCATGGTCGTACCCCCGATCAAAATGACCCGATACCTGCAATTTGATGATTCCAACCGCTCCTAATGGGTTTTATGATTGAATCACTTAGTTAGTTAGTGTCCTGAGGATTTGATGAGCTTCAGGTGGAATTGAAAATTTTGTGTGTTTAGCATGATTTAAGTATCAAATGTTGTAACTCGTGGATTCATTTTCCGAGACTTTCAAAATTCTTGTGTACGAATTATAGGAGTTCATCTTGTTGAATCGATGGACAGCATCATTATCCGTAATGGATCAAGACCTCCCGCGATGACTGTGGTCTAAGCTAGTAAAACGAGGGATCCTATCTTTGATGAATTCAAAGAAAGTCATTTAGAATCGTAAGGTAAAGGCCTTCTCCAAAAGGGGTGATGGTGTGCTTTGGATATCGTGGTCATTTGTGTGTACCGATGTTGATGATTTAAGAGATCGCATTTTGCACGAGACTCATGGTTCCGTATACTCCATACATCCAGTGCCACCAAGATGTACCGTGACATACGGAAGTCTATCAGGAATGGCATGAAGAAGGACATTGCGTAATTTCGCTAAGTGTCCGAATTGTCAAGCAAGTGAGGGTTGAAAGCACCGTAGACCAGAGATGTGCTTCAAGAAATTAGTATTCCTTCCTCGAAATAGGAGGAGATCAATATGACTTCATCACAGGTTTCCTCGCCCTCGTCGACGTATGACTCCATTTGGGTGGTCGTGGATAGGTTGAACAAAGCGCTCATTTTTACTGGCCAAAACTACCGATTCAAAGCAGAGGATTATGCCAAATTATACATTTGAGAGTAAGTCAGACTGCATAGAGTTCCCTTGTCCATCATGTCGTATAGAGGTACTCGGGCCATTCTCCCAGCTTTGGAGACTGGTTTCAAAGGGGACTTGGTACTCTGTCAAGCTTAGTACAACATTTCACTCGCAAACGGATGCTCAGTGGAGCAGTAATTATTCAGACTCTCGAGACATATTGAGGGCATGTGTGATTTATTCAAGAGTAGTTGGGATGACCATTTTTTCTCATCATCTAGCTTGCATACATAACAACTACCATTCCAAATATTCAAATGACTGCTTGAGGCCTTCCCTATGGGAGGAGTGTGGTCCCTATTTGGTTGGTTTGAAGTTGGTGAAGCCGCAATGATAGGTCAAGATTCAGTCCATGAGGCCATCAGAAAGTTCACTTCATAAGGGAAAGATTAAAAACAACTCGTAGTCGCCAAAAGTCCTATGTGGATGTGATAAGGAGAGATCTTGAGTTTGAAGTCGATTTATTGGGTATTTCCTAAAGGTGTATCCTATGAAGGGTGTGATGAGGCTTGAAAAGAAAGGGAAACTCACCCTCGTTATGTTGGTCTGGCATCGGATTGTGAAACGGGTTGGCAAGGTAGCATATGTGTCACGCCCCACCTTGGGGGGTATGACTGCACCTCGGTGCCCTAGTAGGACTCGGGATCAAGCAATCGGTGAGCCTAAGTACATCTCGTGCCCGGCTAGCTCTATCTTAGATTTATGGAAATAACGGCTATATAACGGCCGGGAATACAAACTCCTCCGACTCTGACTGGGTCATAGCCACCGCATATGATTTCAAATAACTAGAGACATACTTATAAAGGGGAACCTATACGGGCCGACAAGGCCACCATGCTGTCTAGTCATATGTGACTCAACATAAAGAATACTCGGATATCTACGTGACCAAAGAAGGTCACCACTACTATCGATTATGGCCCCACACTACCAACACAATCGAAAATGCTAAACAACTAAACAAAACGACGGCCTCACACGATCGGCCACAACTAACCATGTGGGAGATGTATATATACAATATGCAAAACCTCTGTTTAGTATCGATAAAATGGTCGGTGACAAATGGCCCCGACCTACCCATACTATACAATAGAAATAAAATGAACCACACCTCTAAATATCAAGCTCCTGATGACAGGAGCCGATGACTCTATGAGCCGGCCGGAATCACGAGGGACGCCCTCGCCTATGTAGAGTACCTCGGCAGTAGTAATGCAACGCCCTACCGGGCGTCAGTACCACCGGTAATGATGATGTAAAACAACCTAATACAATCAATATGAATAACATAAATAGTAACTCTGAATAGCAGAAATAACTGAATCTGTAAGAACCGCCGTAAGCCGAATCGTGACTTCCCGCATCGCGATAAAGGTGAGTGTACCGTCGACGCGGTGACTGCCATTCATTATCTAATATATAACATAAATACATATATAGCAAGCAAGCAACCAATAATAACAACCCCATAAGCCGTAGAGGTGCCAACCAATCAAACAATTTATATACCCCTACCCGGTCAAAACCTACCAAAATAAGTCACTCCGCTCATCTATTAACTACGAGCACCGCTACTGACCCCCGGTCTCCGCTGCCATGGCCTCCGATATAAATAACTGTGGTTCGAGTCCAGAGGAATCCTCAGATCAGATCCTCAGAATCAGAATCGTATTCGAAATCTCGTTTCCGGGCGATGCGCACAACAAAGGCAAACTGCATCGTATCGCCGACGCCTGAGCATGGGAAAGCTTCATCCCATCTTCGGCCCTACTGGGACTATGATGCCACTCCTTGGAGTGATGTAGACCCACCCGCCAAAGGGTGACACACCACAACCCTGTGCGTGAGGGACGCTCAAAAGGGTGCCTCACGACACAATCAAGTCTCAACAATCAATAATCACATATAGCAAGCATGCTTAAACCTGAAAATACTATCTCAGATTCCGATTTCTTATTCTCGAACTATTTGTTATACTAATTCTCATACGTTTTATACTCAATCTCGGGGATCTTTATCCGATCGCATGGCTAATCTATAGACAAGATACTATCTCGATCAGAGTGGGAGCAGTATCATAGCTAAGATATCATCTCGACCGTATGGCTATACCTAGAACAAGATACTATCTGCCTGACACTTTACTAACTTTTATTCTCGAATATATATCATATTATTCTAAAACATGCTTTCTAAACACATACCGGGGCTATACTCGAAACCGAAATGATAATCGCCATTTGGCGCCGCTTACTAACTTCTACCTAATATGATATAACAACGTAAAACAGTTTAATGACCCGATAAAACTTCAATATTCAACTCCTGGAATTGACATGAGTTTACCGTATTATAATAGGCTTAAATTACTAACTTGCCGAGAAACTAGATTTTACATACCTAACCTCGGGTTATCCGACTTACGGACGGGGCTCGTCGCACTCCAACTATTTCTCCCAACCGCATTCACATATATGTCACCAGAACCAAATACACCAATATTTTGAAAGAAAACGTCTACTTCGATATATTTATAAACCAAACTTTGGCTTATCTAAAGACGCATTGAAAATCTGCTATTTCTCGAAAGTCCAAGGGAGAAATATTCACTTTCGCCTAGGAGACCATTGACACTAATTTGGAGCAATTCCACTTACCTTGGCTCGCAGTAGCACGATTTGCCGGGCGTATTTCACGAAACTAAACCCCGTAGGAATGCTCCCTTTCGGGCCGCTAAATACCTCGATATCTCGAGATTAATTCGAGTTTGGACCGCGTTTGGCGCGTAACTGACGAATATTAGTTGGAGATCTTCGTTTTCCTTCTCTCTTATTACTCTCTCCGTTTTCTATTGGAAATTATAAGGAAATTTTTTAAAATCCGAAGTTGGGGCTTATATATAATTGGGATTCTATAAAAGTCGCATTCTGTGGAATGTACATTTATAAGTCGCATTGCCGGAATGCGATTTATAAGTCGATTCCCTGGAATGTGATTTACAAGTCGCATTTTGCCCCTGCGACGCGCCGACTGGGCGCTTGTCCGATCTTTCCCCGGGCCTTTTTCTAGCATGTATGGCATTCTAAAACTCTAACCAACATGCGAATAGGCCATCTACATGTTAAGAATCTCTACGGGTGTAACATTTCCTTCAAGAACATTCGTCCTCGAATGTAAACTTCTATCTATAGGTATTCCCAATTTACTCAACTTGTTTCTAGAAAATTTCATAAAAGAGAGTTTCCCCCGGTAATATGGACTATCCAAAAACCTAAATGCGTAGTAAAAGTCCAATACGTACTCCACACAATATTATAGTATTCATATGAAAGATTAAAATCGATCATCTCATTTATACATATACTATAGGGTACTGCATAAAATAACAATACTAGCATACTTGCCGCCCGACTAGGCTTGGAACAAGTGAGGATATCTAGTTTTCATATCTTCCTCCGCCTCCCAAGTCTTCTCTTCTCGCTCGTTACGCCTACGCATTCTTGACATAATATCTTTAGTTCTTAATCTACGAATCTGTCTGGCTCCAAGATAGCTACCGGAACTTCTTCATAAGCGCCCTTCCGCACCTGATATCTTGACTCGAGGCCGCTTCGACGGGTCTCCTATGCATTTCCTCAAGATAGATACGTGAAATACCGGATGAATGGATTCTAATTCGAGGCAAGTTCAACTCATATGCCACTCTGGCCTATCCTTCACGAATCTGATAAGGCCCAACAAATCTTGGACTCGAGCTTACCCTTTTAACCGAATCTCATCACCCCTTTCATCTGAGATACTTTCATGTAAATACCAAATATTTATCCTACCCAGTCTCTACGCCGCACATTAGCATACGATTCGGTGGCTTTGTGCACAAGAGGGTGTTCTCTCGATAAGCTTTACCTTCTCCTCTCGACCGTTGAATGATGTCCGCCCTGTGAATGCCGACTCTCCCACTTCAAACCAGCCAACCGACGATCTCCATTTTCGCCCGTATAATGCCTCGAAGGGCGCCATCCGGATATGCCGAAAGGAGCAGCTATTATAAGCAGACTCAATTAACGGCAAATTCTCGTCCCAGCCACCTCCAAAATCTATCACACACATTTCGTAGCATGTCCTCGAGCATCCGAATAGATGGCTCAAATTTCTTACCCATCCGTCCGAGGGTGGAATGCCGTGCTCAAATTAATCCGCGTCCCTGCACTTTTCGAAAACGGACTGGCCAAAATCTACCGTAAATTGTGCCTCTATTCAAATAATAGATACCGGCACTCCGTGTAATCTAACTATTTCTCCGATATACAATTCGGCATAACTTACGAGAAAGTAGCTTTCACCGTGTGAAATGAGCCGATTTTGTCGACCCGTCAACTATCAGCCAAATGGAATCGTGTCTATAACTGTATGGGGTAACTCTCGCAAAATCCATGTTTATATCGCTTCCCATTTCCAGAGAACTATGTCCCGAGCACCCGCCTCGGCTTCGGGCGCTTTTCGCTTTTACCTGTTGTCAGTTAGGTCACTGGGCTACAAATTCGCAATTTCTCTTTTTCATACCTCGGCCACTCGCAGTTCTCCTCGATATCATGGTACATTTTTTGTTGTGCGGGGGTGGAGAGAATAGCAGCGTAATGTACCTCGTTCATAACTGGCCGCTGAGCCCCTTTAAATATCTCGGGAACACGTAGGCGGCCTTACCGCAAAGACTTCATCTCGGTCAGCACCGGCGCTTCGCCGACCCGCCCTTAAGCCGACCAAGTCAAGATCCTCATGTTGCCTTTCATTTTACTTCCACAACTAATGATGACACGAATTGCTCGACTACCGCCCGTTGTCCTCTCGTTTCGCTACACGAATGGCTAGGTCAAGCACGGATATCTCCGACCAACTCCCCGCTGCCGGCCGCAAATACGCCAAACTTCCCATCGATTTATGGCTAAAGGCGTTTTGTTACATTGTCTCTTCTTAATTGATACAAAATAGTCATATTTAGAGAACTTGGCATATAATTGGCGGTCATATCGTTTATCATGCCGGGAGAAACCGATGGGTAATCCACCTAAGATAGCTAGAGCTTTTCTCGCCTTTTGGTCACGTAAGCAAGGCTATTTAATGCCGGGATAACTGAAGACCGTCACGCACCTTGTGCCTTTATTCGATTAGGAGTGATCCTGATAATGATCATGATCTCTAATAATCACCGAATAACCTTGCATAATCGAATAGTCAAGTTAAATGACCCGAATGTCAAGTAGTCTAATGCTGTTTCTAAATGTCCTACTGAGACCAGAAATAAACATAATCATGAGTCAGGACATCTAACCGCTTTGTTATTCTACTTGAACTACCGTAGCCGGGCTTAATCTGACTTACTGTGCGATCAATCTCGATCTTCACTAGGAGTCTACCGATCTCTTTGTTTTAGTAAACACCGTGCCAGAGTACTACCAATTTCTTACGCCTTGTGCATATCCACTTATATTATACTACCGGTTTCCGAGAAATTTCGATCTTATGAGCCATCCCGTAAAGACCGGCCTTCGCTAGGCCTCCATATCAATATCTTATGAGAACCAAATTAAGTACTAGTCTTTCACCGACTACTGGAGCAAAATTTTTTCTTGGGGTACCCGCGCGGTTTGTCCGGGACTTCATCACAATCCTAAGGGTATTCCACATAGTAACCGCTAGGTTGAATAAGACCGACTCTCACCTACAAGGTCGGGAAAACGATGTACGACCACTTAACATAGTCGAAAACAATTTCGTATTGCTAACCTCAAGGGCCTATTCAGCTTCCCACTCGGCCCTCGCACATGCGATAACGTTATTGATCTTTAGGGATGCTTCCCGTTAATACAGCGCCGCTGGTTGTTAGACCGTCTAACTACACCCTTATCATCTAACTACCCGATTCAGACTACTAACTCTTGTAAGCTCAAGTTTAGACCTTGCAACAACCATATAAGTCCATTAACTCAATAAACCGAGAACTAAGAAAGTTTCTATGTCTGGCTACGTGAATCACAATTTACATGCCCTCTTGATGAGGGTCCTACCGTACGATCCGTATATACTTCCCGGCATAATCGTAGTCTGAGTGATTGTAACTCCTATTAAGTACCGCCACAAGATATCCGTTATCTCGTACATATATATATCAATAACTACGTACAATACATACCGACTCAGAGGAGCATTGCACCGACATGCTTTGGTCAATTTCTGATCGCACATGATATACCGTCTACGGTCTAATGATACCTCCTCGCCCTCTCTTATCATTTCATTGACTTTCATCCCATCCCGGGAAGTAACAAACATATACACTTAGTTATGACCTGCTTGAAATTTCGGCACTTTACAAATACGGGGTCAATATCCGAACCTTGTGGCCTTACTTGGAATTATATTGAGAGCCCACGACCGCTCCTGTTGGGCCTTATCTCTAGGCCACACTAGATTAGAGTCTCGTGTCGCGTAGTTTCTTAACTTCTCCGTAGGCGATATGCTCGCAAAGATCTCCGGGAACCGCAATCTTACCGTCTCTTAACCGTCATCCGAGGCTTATCCTAACACACGATATTCTCCTCAATTGGGGGTGATTCTAATTTCCACAAAACTGCATTCCTCGCTTCTTCCCTTATCTTACTTAAGCCGAACTCGGGGTTCAAGGTACCCGCTTTTCATTGTGAAACAAGATTACCGGTCGTCTCACCATACCTTCGACTTGCAATGCATCTACTGATTCTAAGACTCCTATCTTTCGCATCACAACCGAAACCATAACTATTATCTTGCGTGCATGTCTTGCTCTTGTTAGAGTATTATGGCGACTTGGCCTTTTCCCCGACTCTCGACTTGACTATTACTAGGCGTTCATTACTGCATGTGTCTTTTACACTCCTTTCGAGTAAGCCAGTTTTACTTGCTCTTCCCGGCTTATTACCAGAGGGTCTCCGCATAACCTACTTAATCATGGGGGCTCTTTACGCTCTCTAACACTTACCGGAATCAATCAATCCGCCTTCACTTACCGCTGACGGGGGCAACCTCACCTAATTCTTATGCCCTTTATCACATCGGAATAAAAATTACAGGTAGGAACAACCTTTTCTTAATGCAACAAAACAAAGACATGGAATCGGTACTCACATCTCGAAAGGGGATGGAGAGGTGGGAATCCTACATTTCCTCTTTCACACTTATCTCGATAATCCGGTATTGTCTATTATCTAATCAATCTTTATATGTCTAACAAATAAATCAACTCGTATGTACGTATATGCTTATAACTTCCTATTCCCGAGATTATAGGAATATAATCGGGAATGGTACCGATAAAGGTATCACATTAGATGGCCACCGATACCTCCTCCTTCGCCGTAGTTACCCTTTTAACTCACTGCCCTCTTCTCGCTACTATATCCACCTTCTCGCCTGTGATAGGTGTACGTCGAATCCGTCTTTGTATCTCGTAACCAAAGAATATGGTAAGTTTTTAGACTCAACCCTATACCGTACCGCTCTATATTACGACCGAATGAGAAGAAAGAGTAACCATCCTATCATGCCTTGCGCCTCCTCGCCATAGTATGTGGTTCACAACACATCCATGCACAGACTCTACTTAGCACCCGCTTGCGTACTCCCCGGACACGACTCCGCTTCGATACCAAGTTTGTCACGCCCGCCTGGGGGTATGATCGGCCCCGGTGCCCTAGTAGGACTGGACCGTTAACTGGGTGAGCCTAAGTTATCCGGTGCCCGGCTAGTTTTATCTCGATTTATGGAAAGAACGGCTATATAACGGCCGTAAATATTGTTCCTCCGCCGACCGGGCCTATAGCCACCGTATATGATTTCCAATCCGTAGACATACTTATAAAGGGAAACCTATAAGGGCCGACAGCCACCATGCCGTTCTAGTCATCCGTGACTCAACATAAAGAATACTAGATATCTACGTGACCTAAGTGAAGGTCACCACTACTATCGATTATGGCCCCACACGGCCAACACAATCATAAATGCCAAACTAAACAAACGCACGACCTCACACACCACACACCAACTACAGAGCATGTATATATACACCGCAAGCCTCTATGAGTATCGGAGCAAATGGTCGCAGACAGCTCCGACTACCCATACTATACAATACAAGAAAATGAACTACACCAATATCAAGCTCCGGGGACATGATGTGAGCCGATGACTCTATGAGCTGGTCAAATCACGAGGACGCTCCTCGTCTATGAGTACCGCAGTGTACGCCCTGGCGCGCACCACTCTGCATCGAGTATGCAAAGCAACCGAATACAATTGAATATGACAACATAAATAGCAACTATGAATAAGCAGGAAATAATCAATTCGTAAGAACCGATGTAAGCCGAATCGATTTTCCTCGTACCGTGTTAGGCAGAGTGTACCTGCCGATGTGGTGATCTCGCCGTCTATTAGCCAATATATAACATATATATACATATATATAGCAAGAAAGAACCAATACCAACCCCCATAAGACTGGAGGAAAGCAACTAATCAAATGAATCTATACTGATCGTCAAAACTAACAAAAAATAAGTCACTCCACTCATCTACTAACTACGAAGCACTCTACCTACTGGTCTCCGACTTGCCATGGCCTCCGATATAAATAATCAGACCGAGTCCGTGAGGACTCCTATACCGTATCTCAGAATCGTAATCAGAATCGTATTCGAAATCTCTCCTAGCGCATGCGCACAACAGGCAAACTGCATCAATACTCGACGCCCGATATGGGGAAAGTTTGTCCTATCTTCGCCCTACTGGGATGGCATGCCACTCCTGGAGTGACGTAAACCCGCCCGCTGGGCGACATAATTACCAATCCAGGCGCGAGGACGCTCAAAAGGGTGCCCCCACGACACAATCAAGTCTCAACAATCAATAATCACATATATAGCAAGCATGCTTAAATTGAAAAATACTATTTGTATTCCTACTTATTCCTAACTCTTTCCGTGTTATACTAATTTCACACGTTTTATACCGAACTGGGATCTTTATCTCACGCATGGCTAATTCCGTAGCCAAGATACTATCCGACCGTATGGCTATACTGTAGCCAAGATATCATCTCGATCGTATGGCTATACCGTAGCCAAGATACTATCTCAATCTGATTTACTTTACTAACTTTTATTCTAGATATATATCATATTATTCTAAAACATGTCATAAACACATATCGTGGGCTATACTCAAGTTGAAATGATAATCGCCATTTGGCGCCTCGCTTACTAACTTTCTGGATCAATATATAACAACGTAAAACAAAGCCATCAATTTGCATAAAATCCCCAATATTCAACTCCGGAATTTACGGAGTTTACTGTATTATAATAGCTTAAATTACTAACTTGCCGAGGAAACGCTTTACATACCTTAACCCTGGGTTATCCGACTAACTAGACGAAGTCACACAAGATCTAGCCTATTTCTCCCAACCGCATTAACATATATGTCAACTAGAACCAAATACACCCAATATTTTGAAAGAAAACGTCACTTTCGATATATTTATAGCCCAAACTTTGGCTTATCGAAAGACGATTGAAAACTTGCTATTTCTCGAAAGTCCGTATGAGAAATATTCACTTTGAAGGCTAGGAGTACATTGACACTAATTTGGAGCAATTCCACTTCTACCTTGTCTCGTAGCACGACGATCTCGCGCTGGAATTTTATGAAACTAAACCCTAGGAATGCTCCTGTCAAGTAAATACCTCGGTATCTCAGATTAATTCGAGTTTGGACTAATGCCATGGGCGTAATCGATCCACATGGGTAGGAGATCTTCGTCTTTCCCCTTCTCTCTTATTACTCTCTGCTTATTGGAAATTATAAGGAAAGTTTTTAAGAAAATTGAATTGGGGCTTATATATAATTGGGACTTATGTTCGCATTCGTGTGGAATGCGATTTACAAGTCGCATTCCCGGAATGCGCATTTACAAGTCGCATTTTTGCCTTGCGACGGCCGACTTGGAGCTTGTCCGATCTTTCCCTGGCCTTTTTCTAGCATGTATGGCATTCAATAACTTTTAACCAACATGCTAATAGCACCCATGTCAAGAATTTATGGGGTAAATAATATGTTGAGTTTCCCTTAATTAGCTTTAGTCAATCCAATTTTCCATGTATCGCTTCTAAAGGAAGTGTTTCGGTGATCCACCTCTAGTTGTTCCTTGACAAAGGCTCGTGTGAAAGACAGCCTTAGTTATGAAGAGGTTCGATGGGGATACCGGACGACGGTGTTCGTAAGTTTAAGAAAAAGAAGTAGCTTCGCCAAGGTTTTATGGAGGAATTAACATGTTAAGGTGGCTACATGGGAAGCCAAAGCAGTATGATGGCTAAATACCCGCATCTATTCCTTCCACTCGCTTCAAACTTTGAGGTACGCTTTCTCCTTAATACTCTATTCAATTTCATGTTCACCATGTACCTCGCCTCTTTCGTGTCAAAGCATGTATGTATGATTCGTGGAATTGGCTTAGCCATGTAGTTCGCCCGAGGTAGTCATTCAAGCGCTCGCTATATGATCGCTTTTAATTACGATGATTGAATTTCTCTACTTTTCTATATGTTTTCCAACATTCGAGGAAGAATGTTCCCAAGGGGGAGATATTGTAATGCCCCAAACCCCAAGATCGACTCCATGAGTTGAAAAATAGAGAAAATAGAATTTTCCCGCACCGTCACCGAAGAGTCATCCAAAGTGACTGGTCAGATGACCACGAGTCGTTAAGTGAATCATGGCGAGGAGTTTGACTTAAGTTGGAAATTTCATGTTTTGAAAACACCCGCATGACCACGAAGCTGTGGTCGCCCCACGACTCGTTGGGTTAGTCGTGGTCAAGGTTGTTGGAAGAAAGAGGAAAGATAGGATGTGTACCTAACGAATTGGTCACTGACTGCTGGGTACACCACTAATCATGGTGTCCCCCTTTGGCATGAATATTGAGAATTTTGCGCAGTTGTGCACGAATAGTGGCCAAGACTCATACACAATAACAATTAGTCTAGTCCATCATTGGGACCGTAGTCTCGTTTTTCCGCGCGTTTATTAAGGGCTTTTCATAATTTCTATGATCCTAAGGCATAAACTTACATCGTTTTTAAGCTCAATAGTGAGTTTTAAGGAGGGTAAGTTCATTCTAAAGCATTCCTAATTTATGCATGCAAGCTTAGAGGTTTTGAGAAGGTGATCAAGTCTAGTCCTTAAGCAAGTTCTTCCCTCACCCTTTCGGGCAAATCGTGGGATTGTAGAATCGCATTCTCTCGTGTATGTAGGCTATAAATGGGTGAAATTGTTCACATCCATGCCCAATTTTCTCTAATTCATGATATTCTAATTGATGATTCCATGGGGTTTTTATCCAATGCATGAACTCCTAAGTTTTAATAATGGGTATGATCTAAGTATGTTTTGAATGATAAATTATGATTAATGGGAAGAATTTACAATGTTTTAAATTATAAATTATAAGTCAAGTTTTCTAAACTATGATGTGCCCATCTATGAATGTTCATGAAAAAGATGAGGATACATGAGATATTGTTTAAGTATGATGAGATGTTTATGAATAAAGTACGATTTCGAAATACCCATGTTTATGTTCATGTTTTCAAAGTGATCAAGTTGATTTCAAGCATGTTTTAAGTATTAGGCAAGCCCATATGATCAAGTATGTTTTATTATTTCAAAGGAATTAGCTTACCACATGGTTTTGGAGTCAAGAATCCCATTATTTTCATCTTGTGGTATGTTTTGAGCCAAGACTCCTCATATTATGTTTTCGTATTTTTAGATGTATTATCGCATTCAGCCTTCAAGTACTCCGATGATGGTTCACTTTCATGGAAAAACGATGAAGAGAAAATTCATGTCTTTGGGAGTAGTGTCTAGCACCGAGTAGGCTAAGGGTCACACCCTATGCCTCGAACTACGTACAACGTAGGTTTTTTATATATATATATATATATATATTCTTTTTTGGGATGTCCCCCGTGAGCTTCCCCGCTACCAACTAGCCTTTTAGCTTGGATATCGATATCATGGTTTTGTCCTGCTCCGGAAAAGCTTTGGATAGCTCTACCTCCCGAGTATAACAGCTTGGGACCACGCAAGCTCTATCGTGGTTATGTCGATTATATGACGATTCCTCCCACTCTTCCTTATGATTTATGCATGGTTACGATTATGTACTTTGGATCAAGTCATGTTTAATAAAGCTTTTCTCTTATGATTATGAAAATGATTGATTTGCAAATGTTCTCAAACCTTGAGCCCTATGCTTACATTATGATATTTACGTTATAATCATGTTGTCCTACTCTTATAAGCTCTTATGTATTTAAAATATCTCGTTTTACTTACCTTGCATACTACATTCCACATACTAACCGCATACTCTATGCCGTATATTTTATGATAAGGTGCCTGATATCCTAATTCGCCCGCCTGACAAATGATTCTCGCCTTTAGTACTTCCCGAATCGAGTTGGGTGAGTCCTCATCTTGCGAGGGGCCCTTTTATAACTTATGTTTTGTCTTTTCAATTTTCAAACTATAGTGAGTTAGTTGGGGTCTTGTCCTATCAACTCATCAATATTAGGGCTTTTTTCTGACATAGTTGTGTTTCTCTCAAATAGTTAGACTTGTGCATGTAATCGATGTGATATTTTTCAGACTTCTCGCTATGTTTATTATGTTGATCTTCCGCTTTTATTGATTGAGTTAGATGTATGTTCATTCCATGAGTTGACTTGGAGTCTCTCCGGGGCTTCCTTGTCCCATATCTTGATTCCTGCCCATGTTCTGGCTCACGTGACATAAGGTCGTGCCTTAGGGTACATTTGTTGAGAGATTCTTTGCCATGGTTAAGTTGATCTCGGGAAGAATTTTCCACAACTCAATAAGAAAAAGTTATGCGCATTGGAAGTTTAGTGATGTGCAATTTATGGTCGGGTGATCGAGTTTTGCTAGAGTTTCAACCATGAAGGGTTTGGTGAGATCCGAAAAGAAGGGCAAGCTCAGCCTCGCTGCTTAAGTTGATCCACTTGAGGTTCATAGTGTATTAATAATAATGTGGCTTATGAATTGGCTCTTCTCCTAGGCTTATCAAATGTTCATCTAGTGTCCATAAAGGCCGAATAAATATCATTCGGATGGTTTCATGTGATTCAATTTCAATTAGACTAGTCTTTGGCATTTGAGGAAGAGTCGACAATAATTTTGGAAAGATAGATTTGAAATATGAGTTCAAAGGAGATAACTTCAAGAATGTGCAATGGAAACATCTTCTAGTGGGGGAGGTTACTTGGGAGACCGAGTCACACATGCATAATAGATATCCATATTCATCATCTCGTGTATATTTCCTTTACCACTTCAAGGACAAACATTTGTTTAAGTAGGAAGTAATATAATGACCCATTTGGTTGTTTTGAGTATTAGGTCTATTTGACCTTAAAGACCCTTCTTGTAGCTTTAAAATATAATTTATGACCTATGGGAATAGGAGGCACGAATCCCAAGGAAATTAAATATGTATTAGAGAAGAAAAATCTAAAATTTGAAATTTGAAAACTTAAAGTTTGAACGAAGTCAACGAGATGGGTAAACGAGTTCGGAATTAAATTTTGGGCGCTTTTAATATTTATGACTTAGTTGAAAAGTTTGCACGCATCTCGCAGGGCCGGGGAGTGATTCGACGCTTGAGTTGGTTAATAGTTGAATTATGAAATTTTAGATGGTCACGATAAAATGTGTTGAGGCGGCCCTCAAAGCAAAGGTTTTGAGTATTCCTTTTCGTTCATAGCATGTTTTAAGAGTAAATTGCATATCTGGTATAACAAATATTTCGTGCTAAGGCGTAACCCATTTAACGCATGTGAGTAAAACTCCACCCAAATTTATTTTGATAATTTCTAAGTGATTGGAGGAATTAATAATAAGTTATAACATGTCAAGAAAGTTTGGAGTTGATTAGAGATCGAAAAGATCAGGTTTGAAGGAGTTACACCTTATGTTGTGTCTAATATTGATATTCTAGAAAAATACATATATTTAGCCATTATTTTCCTCACATTTTAGTACTTTTTAATTGTCTTTGAGTATTAATTATATTGCTTTTGAGCTAAAATAATATTTTATTATGTAAAAATAAAGCATGACGAAAATAAAGAAATCAAGTAAGAAACCATTTAAAATAAAAAATCATATAAGAAATTAAGTAGGTAGCTTAATGAAAAAAATTATTATACTAATAGTTTACTAAAGAAAAGTAAAGCAAAGAAATAAGGACTTACCCGGTGATACTGGCCTATCCGCCAAAGAAACCGGCTGAGCTCACGCCTCGCAACTAAAGCAACGCTTGGTCCTCACAACATGAGGTATCAAAGCCTGACCGTAAATTAGTTTTCAAGTTATTTTGACTCGTTTATTTTATGTGTAATTTTTTTGACACTTATAAATAGTCCTTAACAACGGGTTTGAAGGAAATTTGTAAGTGGAGAAGAGCTAGGAGCCGCCATGGAGGCTAGAGAATTTCAATTTTATCGTTTCTTCTCTATATTATTTATTACACATAGTTCTTTGATGATTGGTTCAAAACCCCAAAGTCCCCGCATCAAACCCCGTGAGTTAGAAAAGAGTCTAAAGGTAATATCTCTATTTTTGTCAAAATATGACCATAGGACGGGTCGTTATATGGTGCAATGGGTCGTTGGTTCACTCCGCCCGCAGGAAATTCTCGATGAAATCCTCCTCCAAATGTAACCAATGAGTCATCCTAGGACTCAAGCAGGTTCCTGCAAGGTCGTGTGTCCGGTAGACAATTTTTAAGCAGAATTTCTAAGGGTGTTTTTGTGACTTGGCTTATGCTTTTAACTCCTAAACTAGATTGTTTTTGGTTTTAAGGGTGTGTTATACCCCGAGAACCAGGGATCAGACCCGAAAGTAAAAATAGAGAAAACTCTGAAAATATAAAGCAAAGCATGGGTAATCCAGTAACTTGATGACTCATAGGAGGCATAACGGTCGTTAGTGGCTCGTTGGGAAGGCCTGAGATGTTGGAGGACTTGAGGTCCTCACGGATGTAACGACTCGTGGTCACAATAATGAAGTCAAGTCGGGCCATTGGTTGGCCCTGGGGGAAGTTGGCAAGGTTTATCCAAAGGTACCGACGGGTGGCACTTGGCGTCGTCAGTTTACCCTAATGTGACCCGTTAGGTTAACCGTTACTGAAGCCGCGGAAATTTCATGAATGATACAGGCAAAGGTACTTGACGGTGATCAAACGGATCGTAAGCCCTAGCAATAAGTCGTCGTCGGTCCGCAGGGACCCCTAAGTCGCTATTTTCACGATTTCAAGAAGGGCTTTTCCGTAATTCCTAAGCTTGAAGGGCCTATACTACATCGTTTTGAGATCGTAATAGAGGGTTTAAGTCGTAGATAAACCTGCCTAGGCCATTTTATTCATGCATGCGAGGGCTAGAGATTGAAGGGGAGAAAGTGAGGAGAAATTCAAGGATTTCAAGGGACATCTTAGCTGGATAATTAGGAAGAGATAAGGTTCTTGAACTTGTGTATAAGTACATGAAGTGGGTGCTTTCCACACCAATGCCCATTCCCTATTAATTTGTGACTTATTTGTGATGATCATATGGGTTTTCACAATTGCATGATTCCCGCCTTTCTACTCACGAGTATGATTAATTGAGTTGATATTGATGAATTATTGAGCTTAATTGTTCTATCTTATTTATTTTACGATTTTTTTCTAAAAATTGAATCTAAACACCCATGTGTGGGAGTTCCTATGATAATGTGATTATGAGAATATAGATGATGAAAGCATGTTTCCAATCTTACGATGATTTTGATGATGTTTTCAAGGAAGGGTAAATAGACCCATGTAGGGTGAAGCTTTGGGTAATGCCCAATGTTGAGTATGAATGTTGATTTTATTGAATTGATTTATATTATTCTTTTCGTTTTGGAGTGAAACTCTCCCAAATTAAAATAAGCCAAATGATTTGAATGGGTTCAAGCATGTTAAGGTTTTAGGTAAGGTCCCTATGTTGATGATAGTAAAGTGATATTTCAAGCAGCCTTACCACATGATTTCTGAAAGTGCTGCCTCACAATTTTCGAGCTAGTGATATGTGTTAGAATAAAGCTTCTCATATGTATGAATTTCATAATTGAGATGTATATTGTCATTAAGCTTCATTTCACATGATGTTGATTCTAAGCATGATTCTATCCTAAGCTTTATCGAGATGACATTATTGAGCTTCATATTTATATGATGTCTAATGCATGCATGATTTAATAATGAGCTTTGTTAATAGACAATGTTGAGCTTCATTTCATACAATGTTGAGTTCATGCATGATTTCATGTTGAGCTTCGTCATTAGATGATGTTGAGCTTCGTATTTATACGATGTAGAGAATTGCATGTTTGGGGAGAAGAGTCTAGCACCGCAGCGGGCTAACGGTCGACTACCCTATGCCCCGTCAACTGCGCCAATGTAGGATTGATTCTATTATATTGTTGGGACCTCCTTGTGAGCTATCCCTGTTCCGATTGGGCCTGAGCTTGATATCGATATCATGGTATCGTCCATCGCCCGGAAAGGTAATGGATGACTCTACCCACTTGAGTGTGATAATTGGAACCACGTAAGATCTATCATGGTATGTCGGTTAAGGACGCAGTCTCCCATTATCTATATCATTTGAATTTGCATATCCATTACCATGATGATTATCTTATGCATGCATGCAAAGGGAAAGCAAGGTTTGACTCATTGTTCGCCTGATACTATGTTATGATCTAGCTTTGAGTCATTCAAATCACCATGCATGTTCTGTAAAGCCATGCATGAGCACGCGTTATGATAAAGTTTGATTTCGAATTAATGACCGTCTCTCACTTACTCTCAAAGTTTATTATATATATGTATGACTGAATTAGCCGATTTTGTCAAAGTGGTTTTACTTATCTTGAATAATTTCGCATATTCCACGTATTGATCGCATACATTCTATGCTACATCGTTTCACATGCAGATCTGCCCGTGTTCAAATTGATTAGCCGCGAACAGAAAGGCATTTGCCGCTTGGTGAGTCCTCAGCCTCCGAGGACTAGACTTTCGGTTATTTTGAGCGCATTTAGTTTCAATATTTCGAGCTAGTTGGGGGTGTTTTCCCATCACTCGTCTAGATTAGAAGCTATTCGACTACATGTATTCAAATTTCGATGTTTATTCCATGAGTTATGCTAAGTTTGACTCATTGAAGAGCATTTATGTTTCCTTCATGTTTATTGAATGAGATAGTGAATTCTTATGCCATGGGTTGACTTGGGGTCTCTCTGTCCCTTGTCCGTGTCTACGATCCGGGTCCCCTCTCGGGTCGTTACAAACTTGGTATCGGAGCATAGGTTTGAAGTGTCCTAGGGTGCCCGAAAGTCGCGTTAAGTAGAGTCTTTTTCATAGGTGAAGCGCCACACTTATGATGAAGAGGCTACGAAACGCTTAGGAAATGTTCGCATATTTCTATGATCTATGTCGTGCGATGGAGAGTCTTTCAATCCCTCTAATTGCAGGCCGTTTCAAATTGAAGAGTCATGGCTCGAAGGATGAATGGAATGAGAAATGAAGATGGTGAAGGCCACGAGGGATGGCATAGGTCGTGGCATCATCCAGCCCCACCCGCCTTAGGATCCTCGTGCACCGGGAGCGCCCGCTCATGCCGAAGCCGGTCGCCATCCGCATGCTTGCATGGGCCTTGACCGCTTAGGTCAATTAGAAGGTCGCTATAGCATGCATCGTGTTGTATCGACAAATGGCCGTGGCTCGAAAGTTAAAGGGATTTCTGCGATGAATCCGAGTACTTGGGGTGCAAGGTAGGTGTGAGGACCCACATGACTTCATTGTTGAGATCGTCAAGATCACTTAGGTTATGGGGTGAGTAGTATTGAGTGAACGGTTGGCCTCCTTCCAGCTTGAAGGGGCGTATATATGAGTTCCGCCAATGGAAGGATAGCAGATCGGGCCGGAGTGGTGTTCGCCACTTGGCGAGTTTCGTGTTGCATTCCTCGACGTTCTTCCTTTGGGAGATGAGGGAGCTAAAGGCAGTTGAGTTCGTAAATTTGAAGCAAGGGAGAAAGACAAAGTACTAGAGTATCCCTTGAGTTCACTCGCCTACTGGGATGAGCTCCGCAAGTGTATGGGTCGCATAAGTAATATAGTACTCTTTTAAGAACCTAATGTCGAACTCCATTGTGAACAGAATACGAGGTGAAACCTTTTAAAGTGTTAATTTACTACAACTACAACAATGAAGACAATAGTGTAAAGAAAAGTTTGAGTGTTTTGAAAATATATTTTTATACTAAACTAAGATATCTATACAAATTTTGAGTCCGAACTATGAACGTGAGCATGCCGAGGCTACAAAGAACATGTAAACAAACGAACTATTGATGTACATGGTTTATCTTTTCCTCCTGCTGCTAGTCGGAACTTATGCCTATATTAAAACTCTCGTATTTAACCTAACTTAAGAATCATGAACCTTTCCACTACATTTCGTGATAAGAAGAAATTCAAGCTCTAGCTATACAAACCGATTCCACACCCAAGATCACATAAGGCCATTTTGAACACACACAACCCAACAATTTTCCCAAACCAAGAAAAGATCATATCCTATTAATTCACAACTTTCCGCTTGCCCTTCGGTGAAACCGACTTTTGGATTTACATTAACATTGGCCGATATTAACGTAGTAAGAACAAGAATTAAATAGAACAACCAATGTGAAGAAAAGATAAAATAAACCAAAGAATTCAATAATTACATTTCAACACAACGTTCATAACCTCAGCAAGAAAGAGAATTAGCCACTCATTTGTGGATTGAACATCGTTAAATGAATGGAAATTATGCAAACAATTGAAAGGAAGAAGAAAGGATAGAGAAAACCCTAAGAATTTTCGGGCCTCAAAACCGCCGTAACCCACGCTCTTGCTCCACCAAGTCGAATAATTAAAAATGAACCTAAGTGTTCTATTTATACTAGTGGATAAATTTTCCCGGACAGCAACGCAGTCACTTCTGAAAGTGCATCGCGGAGGCACCGCCCCGTGACACCTGCAACGCGAAGCTCTCCTGAAATTGTCCTGTAATTCAGTTTCCAACGTGGCACTAAGATGCATCATGAGCATAGCCAACGCCATGGTGTGACCGTGGACCCTCTCGAAATGCAAGTGTCCAGAGAAATTAATCCCAACGTGGTACCTGCCTGGATTATGACCCTCACCGGAATTTCTTGCAATTTTAATTCCGTAGACTGCATCCGCTGGCGGCGCCGTGTCATGGCTCATCATGAGCCCTTGTTTTCTTGCTCATCCAACCGCTTCTTGTTGCCTCGTGTGTACTTTCAATTCTCCTAACATGTCATTTTTCTTCATCAAAAGCATGTTTTCCTACAAAACAACGCTAATCATGTTGATAGTATAAATCACACTTCCGTACATTTTACATGAGAATGTACACACATTAGACAAACAAGGCAAAAGCTATACATTTGAGTATCGATTTGGCATATAAATATCCCCTTATCACCTACCCCACAATTAAAATCTTGTTCGTCCTCGAACAATACTTATACACCTCATGAAATTGATATCCCATCATGGCCACTTTGGTTCGACAATCCAGCTACTGCTATACCCGATTTTGTTCAAAACAAATCATCAAGAAAAACATGCATAGTATCATTATTACAACGACTACTTAATAAATCAAGATCTCCTAGCACAAGAATCGACTCTCTATATCGGCAAACTCATGCATATTAGCGATTCGAAGATATCCATTACCTAATTTATTCTATCATCAAACATGTGCCCTCACAACATAAGAGAGATTCCCCTCGTTTCGCTTCACATGAACTCTAAGGAAATTCATGCTCTGGTATATATACACACACAATTTCGTCTCACTCTCCTAACCGACCCATGCATCGTCATGACCTATAAGCTGCTCTCTAGTGTATTACTCCACTAATATATGGATGCGTGATGTAAGATCACGTAGACTTAACGGTTGTAATGTGTTGGCCAACTAGTATATACCGGGCTAACCAACAATAGTAACTAGCTTCCTTAAGTGTTTTTCAATACATCCCATCAACATTCTAGAATTATTTCCTTCCCTTCCTCTCCTTTTGAAGTTTATCTTTATACTTATCACCCATCTCTATAACACACCCGACTAACGAAGAGAAAATTGAGTTAAACAACTTTCTTTCCTTTAAACCGCCATTTCACCTCGGACTCTTTTCTTTCTTTCTTTCTTTTTCATCACTTTTTTTCTCTCTCCCTTCCTTTTCTTTTATCTCTTCAATTCTTTGACACCATGGAAAATTTACATTTTCGAGCGCTTAAGAGCTTGATTTGGTTTAAGGACCACGAAAAGTAGGGGTTAACTTGGTTCACACTCTTTTCGACAAAAGAAAAACCAAAAAAGAAAAATTTATAAAGGCTAAAGGCTCAACGGGCTAACTAGGATTTAATCTTCAAGGTAGATATGAAAAGGAAACAAGAAAAACTTTTGGTTGACAAAGAAACGCCTACCATCCTTTCCTACACTACACTTCCTTCATTTCGTTTCACACACGATGCACGTTCTAGACAATCGACCATAGCATGGAATAAACAATTCCTCACTATACACTCGATGCATACGCCAACTCAAGATGACTTCACAGATTCTTTAATCACCTAATCACAAGAATTCAAAATTAAGCCTCAATCACACCGAATCGAATATGGTGCATAAGTGTCTTACATATGTCCAAAAATTTGCATGCTTTCAATAATCATCATTTTTGCCATATAATTATTATGATATAAAATTATAAAATCAAAAACAAAACAAAAATAAACAAAGTAAAAAAATCTAATATAATAAAAAAATTAAAAAAATTAAAAGCGAAATATAACTACTCCTATCGACTACCTTCCCTTAAGACTACGTCATCCATCCATCATAGAGAAAGGTCACTATTTACGACTTCTGCTCACGGGGACTCTTCTCGGCAAAAGAACCGAAACAAACTCCGAGAAACCCAAACGAAAAAAGTTACGAAATTTTTTTTAAAATATCATGATTTCTTTGATTTTAAGAATATCGATGATTTCGATAAAAATATGTACTTACCGGCTAGCAACATTCCACAACACACAAACTACGCTTCACAACAACAATATTTACAAAAATGACATACACATAAAACAGAGTCACATTAAAACAAACACAAAGAACAGACAAAGAACATGCGATGATATCAAATAAGTGCAAATTCAAGATTCTCTAACTACTCCCACCCCACACTTAAAATCGAACACCGTCCCCAGTGTTCATACAATTACAAAGAGAAAGGTGGTTCGTGAAACCCCGATTAGTCAAAGTATTCTACTCCTCATCGTGTGCCGCCGCCTCATCCCCCATATCTGAGTCTCCACATCTTCCTCCTCCGACTAACGTCGCAATCCTCACGACGTGTCTTCTCGTCCTGGGACATCATCATCTACTGTGCTCCACAAAAGCCGACCACCCGACATAAGCACACCTGGGCGTTCTCGCCAAATGGGTAACGAAGTCGAGCCGCGCGCCCGTCCTCCATTGCCGGTCTCCCGCCTATGCGTAGCTGGAGCATCTCCATCCCGAACATGCGGGACATATATTGGCCGCCCCAGCATACCGCCGCCAATGTGAGAACTGCCCGTGAGTGGTGTCGTGCCTTAGTTTTTGTAACGCCTATGGCACACCGCTCCGACTGCGGATGTAGTCTAGGCCTCCTCCGACCTCAAGGCCCTCAGAAACGTAGCCGCAGCCCGCCGAATCCGTACTGTGTCTTTGATGCAATCGCCTTCATGGCGGATACCGCCCGACATTTATCTCAGCCCTTTCATCGTGTGGCGTATACCACATACACGATCCCGGCCTGTCCATGTGCACCCTGCATCAAACAAGAGCAAACGACTTAAGCGATCCCGGCTTCCCTATTCATCCGTGCATGTAAGTGCTGTTTGATGGTAGCCCCTCTCCTTGTGCTCCTTCCAACGTGCCGTAGACCGGCTCCACATAATGTGCGTCTCGATATCCGCATAGGGTGGAGTGATGTTCTACTGTCGGAGTACATGGGCGTCGTAGCTCGCGCCTGTAGATGGCATTGAGGTGGTGCGGTCTAATGTGACAATCTCGCTCCTTATTTTGATGGTGTGAATCCTTATGTCGGGTTCCGCTTGGCGTAGAATTCCCGTATTAAGTGCGCATTGCACCTGGGCTCGCCGAAAATGAAACGTAGCCAAGCAGCCACAATCCGATGCACCATCAGGAAACTTTTGTGCCAATGGTTCCTGCAAGTACATGCTCCTGGGGAAGTATTTGTTTTCTTTGTGTTTGGTATACCACTTTTTCCCCTCTTCGGTCACCCCGTGTTCCATATTGTACGGCGCTCGCCGCGTGGAACCGCGAGGCCGGGCTGACCGGCCAAGCCCCGCCTTTAAGCAATTCTTTTTCTTTTCCGCGCCCGATGTTGATGCGCCTTTGCCTTTTTTCCTCGCCGCTAGACATTGCCCTCAAAGAAAACAGACAGAATATGTTAGTCGATTTAAACTTAGCTTTGACTAAGGTTGGGTTTTGCCTACGACCCCACACTTAGTCTTTAGCTCACATTATGCATTCTGGCAAGATCCATTTATTCTAATTTACAAAAAGATATAAAAACTAGAACAACTAAACAAAAGAAAAACACAAACAAAATTGCCCGTGCCTCTTAAAATTCGACAAGATGTCCTCTCGTGTACTACTCGTACTGCAGCCTAATTCCAACATACTATCGATAATCATTTCTCACATGGCATTCAAAGCCTAAAAGGAAAATGAGAAAATAAGAAGATTTCACAAACTCAAACTAAGCAATTTCCCCGATTTTCATGTAATTCCCGATGCTCTTGGAATTTCACCCAATTTGTACCCCGATAATTTCCTTCACCGTTTCTTACGCATAACACGATAAGCATAACATGATTCAAATCACCCAACATGCACAACTCCACACTTTTTTTCAACAATACCTCCTCAAATTCAATTTTTCAAATTCACAACCAAACCCTAGCTATAATTTCGCACAAAATTCAATTACATGTAATTATCGAGTTCATGATCACAACGATACTACTTAACAACAATTAACAACAACTCAAATATATTTAAGCTCAATTTTCTATCTAGGGCACAGGATTTTCCTAGTTCAGTGCTAGAAATCGAAAATTTTAGCTAAAAATTGAAGTTGAGTTCAAGAACATACCTTTAATTCGATGATATCGAAGAAAAGCTGGTGAATTTCCAATCCTAATGCCGTGACACTTTGAGGGGAGGGGATTTTTGGGGGTTTTGTTGCGGAGGATCAGAGGGAAAATGAGAGAAATGAGGGTTTAGGGTTTAAAAGTGGGATTCGCTGCTGGTCGCCCGCATGACCCGGCAGACTCGACGCGATTAACACATCAACGTGTCACGCGAGGGTAACGCGGAGTACGCCCTCCGTGACACTAGTGAGCCATCGCATGGGCATTCGAATTTTTAAAACCCGTGTTTTTGCCTTCAACGTGTCGTTGTACAGGTAACGCGGAGGCGCCCTCCGTGCGATTACCTGAGCCATCGCAAGCAGCTCACTGCTTTGCCATACTTATAAAAATTTTCTTACCTCATTTTTCTCCTTTGCATTCCTTTGAATTTTCCCTCCGATCAACCTCAGAAACATCTTACCACACGAAATCTAAGTGAATTCCAAAGTTTAAAAACAGAAAATATTTTTTTAGTTTTCTATTTACACTCCTATACTACAAAAAGATATTGGGTTAAATAAAAATAAAAATCTTTTTTCTCTTCTTTTTTTCTTCATATGTACAATTTACATCATAATTCACTGTTGCCTCCCGTGCGCGCCTCGGTTTACCGTCTCGGCTCAACGCCGTTTGAGCTCGTCTCGCCCTAGGGTGACGGACGTTTCTCACGACGTCCACACCCCTAATGCCACCCATCGTGGGGTTTCCATTTAGTTCTCGTTGTTCACCGCCCGAGCAAGACTTACATTGTTTGGCACACATTAATCAACGAGAGTTCCTCGTGCACGGCCGGGAGTTTGGTGGCTTGGTAATATCGAACACTCGACTCCTTGTCATGTGCTCTCCTGTTAGTCGAATTCCGCAAAGCCTACTATCTATGAGCGTCTCCCAACTAAGAAAGGCCGTCCCAAAAATAAAATGGGACTTCCGCTGCCTCAAGCCCAAAGTCTAACACAACAAAATCCACCTAGAAGATATTAGGGAGCCGACTTGCACTAGCACGTCCTCCACAATACGCTCCGGTCTTGCTAAGGAACGATCCAAGTTGAAAAATCACCGTTGTAGGTCTACCTTCCTAGACCTAACTTGAATACCCAGCGTATCAAGCTAATGCTCGCTCCCAAATCACATAAACCGCGAGCTCCTGATACTTTGCTCGATTGTTACACTGAATTGTGAAGCTCCCATGGTCTTTGAGCTTCGTGGGCAACCGGTTTTGTATCCGGAAGTGCATCTTTTTCGTAAGGGCCACCGTGGCATATTCTAGAGCCTCGCTTTTTGATGGCTACGACGCCCTTAATATATTTCTGCATATTGGGAACTCCCAAAACATCAACAAGAGGTAAGTTAATGTAACTGCTTAAGCACCTTCATGAATTTCTGAAGCACGCTCCTCCTTGTGCTTCTTTAATCGTTGAGGGAACGGTGGAGGTCTTTCTCGATTCAGCTCTCTTTGTGTTTCCCTCTCATCATTCTCGCTCCTCTCCGCTTCAAGCATTTTCTCCCGACTGCCAGGTGGTCTTTCTGTTCCAATTTCCTCCAACCGCAAAACCACTCCCTCGTGGTCACCGCATTTTACCCCGCTCGGGGTTGGGATCCGTGTCACCGGGGAGTCCTCCTCTAGGCCTAGTGTTCGGGCTCCAAAGAAATTGCCCAAATTGATACCCATGCCTTGGTAGCTAGCCGAATATTTTGACATCTACGCCAATTTGACATAGTCACCCGCACCAGCTTGGCTAGCTACTACCGCTTGAACATCTCTCAACGCTGGGTGATGGTGGTGGAGGAGGGGCATTGTTGTTTCTGTATTGTGCCCGATAGTCTCCGTGGCCCTCCTTGACTCGCGCATCCCCGACTCAACTCCGCCCCCGACGGTTGTTGCTACCCCAAGAGAAATTCGGTGATTCCTCCAATTAGAGTTGTAGCTATTCCCATAGTGCTGGTGATTGCTCCTTGTGCATTCCCGACAAAAGTTCACCGAGCTCCCGGATTTTCTCCACAACACTCGCCGAAAGTTCATCGCTCCCGCACACTTCACACCAAACTGGGCCGCACTCCATTCACCGGGGCTTCGAGACTGCCTGCTCCATGTTGCCGAAGTGGGTAGTTCAATTGATTCGCAAGGCAACTATCTCGTGGCAATGTATAGCCGCAAAACCCATCCACCTCCAAGACTCCACCGCTTTCCTTGCTCCTCCTCCTTGAAGAGTCCGCATTCCACTCCTGATTTCCTGCTAAATACGATTAAGTAAAGTATAAAATTCTCATAAGTCTTTCTAAAGCTTGTCCCCCACTCGAATGGTCCAAGAAATGTATGGGGTTCCAAACCTATAAAAGTGTGCACCAAAGACATCATTTGGACTCGATGGTGATGAGGACAGCCCTCAACAATGATTTGAATCTTCTCTCCTAAGCTTGGATACGCATTCTCTCCTTCCCTTGTTTAAAACTTAGAATTTGAATTATAAGTCTTGCTGTTTTACCGTGAGGGAAAGAATCTGATCAAGAACTTCTTTGCAAGATCATCCCATGAGGTGATAGGGAGTTTGGTGGCTCACTTTCAGCCCACCTCTCTCTCTTGGCATCTCCCAAAAGTGAACATGGGAAAAGTGTAAGCTCCGACGTAATCGTTGACACACTCCACTGATGCAGTGTCACTTATCTCCGTAAAATTCCTCAAGATGTTGTTGTGGATCCTCGTGGAGGGAGACTCCAGAACGCCCCCGCTTGTGTGCAGCACTGCACCATATTCTGTTAAGCTCAACCTCCTCCTCGCCAGTTTGGTAATGCTGATGTAACATTACTAGCATGTGGATTGCCACACGCGAACCGGCCTCGGTTAGCACTCACTAGTAATCGCCCTCGCACGACAGGATTCTCGTGGTTGCTCCATAACAGTTTGTCTGAGCAATCGCAACTTCTCTAGAGCTTCTCCGTTGGTGATGAAACCTGCTCTTCCTATTTAAGGATGATCCACCAAACCTTGTCTTCGCCGTTGTCTGGTCGTAATCAAGCATTCACAAAATACGTGCTAAGACCAAGTTGTCAACAATACAATATTGAAATGCAAAATAACACGTAAAATAAAAATTAGAATTTTACCAATTGCCTATTCCCCTGCAACGGCGCCAAACTTGATGAGCTCCGCAAGTGTACGGGTCGTACAAGTAATATAGTGGCTCTTTTTAAGAACTTGAATGTCGAACCCACATGAATGGAATACGGTGAAACCTTTTAAAGTGTTAATTTACTACAACTACAACAATAATGAAGACAATAAAGTTGTAAAGAAAAGTTTATGTTTTGGAAAATATATTTTTATACTAAACTAAGATATCTATACGCCTGAGTCTCGAACTATGAATGAGAGCATGCCGAGGCTACAAAAGAACATGTAAAGAAATGAACTATTGATGTACACGGCTTATCTTTTCTCCTGCCATTTAATTATGCCTATGGATTAAAACTCGTATTTAACCCAACTTAAGAATCATGAACCTTCCACCTACATTTTCAGATAAGAAGAAATCTGCCTAGCTATACAAACCGATTCCACACACATGACTAATACGATTTTCGTATATTTCTATCCCCAAGGTAAATCAATTCCCAATTTTCCCAAACAAAGAACAGATCATATCCTATTAATTCACAACTTTCCAGCTTATCTCTCGGTGAAACCGACTTTTGGATTTACATTAACATTGGCCGATATTAACGTAGTAAGAACAAGAATTAACAGAACAACCATGAAGAAAAAGATAAAATAAACCAAAGATCCAATAATTACATTTCAACACAACGTTCATAACCTCAGCAAGAAAGAGAATTAGCCACTCATTTGTGGATTGAACATCGTTAAATGAATGGAAATCATATAAACAATTGAAAGGAAGAAGAAAGGGATAGAGAAAACCCTAAGAATTTTCGTCCTCAAACCGCCTCTCGTAACCCACGTTCTTGCTCCACCAAGTCAGAATAATTAAAAATGAACCTAAGTGTTCTATTTATACTAGGATAAATTTTCCCTAATAGCAACGTGCCTGTAGAGTGCACGTGGAGCACCGCCTCCGTGACACTGCAAACGCGGAAGCTCTCTCGGAAATTGTCCGCCTGTACTGTTTCCAACGTGGCACGACATGCACGCGGAGCATAGCCAACGTGCCATGGTGCAATCGTGAACCTTCATTGGAAATGCAAGGTCTCTGGAGAAATTAATCCCAACGTGGTACGAACACTCCTCATCGCGGACCCTCACCGGAATTTCTTGCAATTTTAATTCCTGTGAAGATTGCATCCGCGATGGCGCGTGTCACGGCCCATCGCGAGCCCTTGTTTTCCTTGCTCATCCAATCCGCTTCCCTTGCTCTCGTTCCCGAGTATCTTCGATTTCTCCCAACATGTCATTTTTCATCACAAAAGCATGTTTTTCCTGCAAAACAACGCTAATCATGTTGGTTAGTATAAAATCACACTTCCGTAAAATTTATATGAGAATGTACACACATTATTAGACAAACAAGGCAAAAAGCTATACATTTGAGTATCGATTTGCATATAAATATGCCCCTTATCACCTATCGAACTACGCTCCCGGAAGTTAGTGACTCCACTGCAGGGCGCGAGTGTGCGTGCTTGTGCATGGACATGTTACTCGATAAGGAATGTAGGATTGCTATGCTCCATCAGGATATGGACTTCCCTCGGATGGTGTTGTATGCCCAACAGATGGAGGCGGCACATTCGAGAGAGAGAGGCCAAGCAGGGCTAGGACTCCAGGACTAAGTAGATTCTCCCAGCAGGGTCCGGCGGTGGGCACCACGCTGTACCCACCGCATCATTCGCCCTTTAGCCTTATCGCCCTTTGAGTGTGCCATCTCGGCTTAGGCATGACGTAGAGGACGAGCATCAAAGCCTGCGGGTTCAGCAAGAAGCTGTGCCCGTAGAATTCAGGTGTGTTCCAACTTATCGCATATGGCCGAGGGCATACAGCCGTTGCTTGGCAGTGTTCGGCATGTTTTAGTGCGGGCAAGCCCGACACATGCTTAGATATCGTTTCCACAAAGGAGACAAGATCGTCAGCCGTGGGCCCGGCCTTTCTAGCTAAGCGCCTCTACCTCGTCAACACATCATGGGCATCGACGCAAACTGGGCGGCCGGGCCATGTAACTTCCATGCCTCTAGCATCCCTTCGTATGTGGAGGTCTCCCCTTGACGTGGTTGGGTTGCATGTTACGAGTCTTCCATGTTGATGTTTATGCATTGTTAGATCCAAGGGCCACCTTGTCCTGTGGACACTCCAGCAGTCGGCAGCTTCGTAGTCGCCCCGATTTCTTGTCGAATCCTTCTCGCCTCTCTACTCCGTTAGGTGACTCAGCTTATAGCTAGACGGGGTGTATAGAGATTGTAAGGCCTTGGTTCTCCATAAGGTCATCTCAGAACAGATCCGGAGTAGAGTTAGACATGACCGATTTCGATGTTATTCTCGATATGGATACTTGTATGCTTGTTATGATTTTATTAATTGCGTGACCTGCCGCGAGTTCGTGTTCCCTAGTGAGCCGGGCTCTTAGAATGGAAGCGGTAGTTTCCTTACCTCAAGGCCGTGAAGATGATTTCTAAGGGTTGCATGTATCATCTAGTTAGGGTTAAGGACGTGGAGTTTTGAGTACCTTGACCATCAAGTCACCCTAAGTAGTAATGCTAATATCCAAAGGTCTTTCCCGATGATTTTCCGTGTATTCATCCCGAGCGGAAGATTGATTTCTGTATCGATTCCTCCTTCCCGTTATTCAACCGATATCTACTCCACCCTAAAGGATGGCTCCAATCGAGCTAAAGGAGATGAAGGCTGACCGCTAAAGAATTTTCTAAATAAGGGTTTCATTAGACCGAGCGCTTCCATGGGCGCACCAAGATTGTTTGTTATAATAAAGAAAGATGAAAGTTCCCTTCGTATGTAGAGTTGATTATCGCATGCTGAACAAAGTCACTGTCAAGAAAAGGTATCCCCTACCCGGATTACAATGATTCCTTGTTCGGACCAACTTCGGTGGTGTGAATTATTTCTCGAAGATAGATCTCATATCTCGGATAGTCATCGCCTTAGAGTTTAGGAGAGTGATATCCCGAAGATGGCATCTCGAATCTAAAAGATGGTCATTACGAGTTTGTAGTTATGTCTTGGACTACCAAATGCTCCCGCAGCTTCCTCTGATGGACCCTCGATGAACAGGTGTTCAAGCCATATTTGGTTATGTTCGCGGATCATGTTCATTAATGACGCCTTGGTGTACTCTCTCGAAAGAGAGGAGGAGCATGCCGCCTACTTGAGAGTAGTGTGCTTCAAACCTAAAGGACCGCCAATTGTATGAAAAGTTCAAATAAGTGTGAGTTTCGTTGACTTCATGGCATTCTAGGCTACGTGGTGTCTAGCAAAGGCATAAAAGTAGACTCGCAAAATTGAGGCGGTGAAGATTGACCCGTAATAGTGAATCCTTTGGATATTCGAGTTTTCTGGGCTTAGTCCTACTATCGTAGGTTTGTTAAGGGTTTCTCAACCATTGCGCGCCTTTGACTAAGCTGACTCCTAAAAGAAGGTGAAGTTTCAAGGGTCGGAGGCCTATGAGAAAAGCTTCCAAGAGTTGAAGGCTCACTAACCTCGCACCAATCTTAACCTTCCGAGGGTAGCGATGGTTTCGTGGTGTATTGTGATGCTTCCCGGTTCGACTTTGGGTGTGTGTTGATGCAACGCGGGGCAGGTGAGTTTATGCTTCATACCTTCACAAAGCAAGAAAAAGAACGATCCTAAACACGACATCTTGAATTACAAAGTGGTGTTCACGTTGAAGATATGGCGGAATTACTTTTATGGGGCCCATTGTGAGGTATTTATTTATTCACAAGAGTTTGGCAATATGTGTTCAAATAGAAGGATTTAAATCTATGGCAAACGAGATGGGTTGGAGTTACTTAAGGATTATGACATGAGTTTCCTTTACCACCCAAGCAAGCTAACGTGGTCATGATGCGCTTAGTAGACTCTCAATAGGGAGTGTGGCACTATGTGGACGGGGAAAGAAGGAATTGGTAGAAGATGTTCACCGGTTTAAGTAGGATCGGGAGTTGGGAGCAGCCCATAATTCACCCATGGCGGTGTTGTTGTATAACGGCCTTAATCATCCTTGCAATTGATGCTTAAATCCAGGAAAGATTAGGATCCAATATTGAGGAAGCTTCAAGGAGGCCGTGCGAATCATAAAGTGGAGGTTTTCTCCCCAAGGGGGAGATGATGTGCTATGATACCAGTGGTCAACTATGTGTTCCTGATGTTGATAATTTGAGAGTTTGGATATTGCATAGTGCACATGGTACCAACTATTCTATTCATCTAGGATCCACAAAATGTATCTAGATTTGTGAGAAATCTATTGGTGGGATGGTATGAAAAGGATATTATGGAATTCATAGCGAAATGTCCTAACCGGTCGCCAGTGAAAGTCGAGCATCAAAAGCCGAGGTGTACTTCGTGATAAGTTGCCATTCCCACTTGGAAGTGGGAGAAAATCAATATGGACTTCCATTACAGTCTACCTCAGACTCCGCCGGAATACGACTCCATTTGGGTTGTGGTAGACAGTTGACCAGTGGTCAGACACTTCTACCTGGCCAAGACCATGGATTCCCGTACGATTATGCTAAGCCGTATATTTGTGAGTTGGTCCGGCTTCATGGAATGCCCTTGTCTATTATCTTGGATCGAGGTACTGATTACGCCTCAATTATGCGTTCATTTCAAAAGGGCTTGCGACTCAGGTTAAGCTAAGCACAACTTCTCACCCTGATCGACTACACAATCTAACCATTTAGACTCTCGAGGATATGTTGAGGGCATGTGATGGATTTCAAAGGTAAGCTTGGGATGATCATTTTCCCTTGATCGAGTTTGTGTATATTAATAGTTACCACTCTAGTATCTAGATGGCCCTGCTCGAGGCTCTTTACATGGTATGTATAGATCTGCCATCAAATGTTTCAAGGTTGGTGAGGCAACATGATAGGTCTAGATTCGGTGCATGAGGCGACAGAAGGTTGAGTTGATAAGGGACCGTCCGCAAACCTCTTAGAGTGGAAAAATCTTACGCCGATGTGAGAAGAAGGGAATTGGAGTTGGATGTTGACAACTGGGTGTTTCTAAAGGCATTCCCATGAAGGGAGTCATGTGTTCTAAAGAAAGGGTAAAATCCCGCCTCGCTATGTTGGTCCGTACAGGCTGTGAGAAGAGTTGCAAGGTGGCATATGAGTTGGACTTTCCTTCTAATTAGCTTCCGCTCATCCTGTTCCATGTATCTCTTTTGAAAAAGTGCTTGGGTGATCAAGCCTTGGTGGTTCCGATAGACGCTGTTGGTGTAAAGACAGACTTAGTTATGAAGAAATTTTCGTTGCAATTTTGAATTGACAAATTCGAAGGCCGAGGAACAAAGAGGCATCTTTGGTTGGGTTTTATGGAGGAATCAACATGTTGAAGGAGCTAGATGGTAAGCCGTTTCGATATGATGGGCTAAATACCCCCATTTGTTCCCTACCACTTAGCTTCGACTTGAGGTATCAAATTTTATCCCTAAACCTCTATTCAATTTTTCATGTTCTATTCATGCTACCAAGTTTGTTTTATGATATGATATAAATATGTGATGTCCGAACTTTGACCAGCCTATGTGGTTCTCTTCGGGGTAGTCGTCTGGGCCGCCGCCTGAAAGTCAATACCAGCATCTATATATATGTAGTGATTGCTGTTTCTAGATTTTATGCTTGTTTATAATTTGAGAACGAATGTTCCTAAGGGGGATATTATACCTCGAGAATTCAAGTAACCGGACCCGAAAGTGAATCGAGAAAAACTAGAATATGTTGCAAATAGCTATAATCCTGTCACTTGACGCACTACGAGAGGGATAACGAGTCGTCTGTGACCTCGTGGGAAGGCTCGAGATGTTGGAGGACTGAGGTCCTCAATGGGATGTAACGACTGCGGTCGGCTACTACGAGTCATCAAGCCGGGCCATTGGTTAGCCCTTTGGGAATGTTGGCAAGCCTTATCCAAAGGGTACTGACGGTGGCACTGCGAGTCGTCACTAATCCTAATGACCCGTTAGGCTAGCCAAGCCAAGCCAGTGGAAATTTCTTGAATGATTAAAGGGAAGTGTACTTGACGGTGATCAAACGGATCGTAAGCCCTAGTAACGAGTCGTCGTCAGCCTCCGTTAGGACCCCCGACTGCTATTTCGCCGATTTCGCAAGGGCTTTTCCGTAATCCCTAAGTCTCCTAAGGGCCTATACTACATCGTTTGAGCTCGTAATAGAGGGTTTCGTTTCAGATAAACCCATCTAGGCCATTTTCTTCATGCATGCAAGGGTGAGAGCTTGAAGGGGAGAAAGTGAGGAGAAATCCAAGGATTTCAAGGGAAATCTCACTGGTAATTAGAAGAGATAAGATTCTTCAATCCCGGTATGTAAAGCTATGAGTGAGTGCTTTCTTCCACACCCATGCTCATTCCCTATTAATTTTTGACTTGTTTGTGATGATCAAGTATGGGTTTTCACTCAATTGCATGATTCCTACCTCTCTCTACTCATGGGTATGATTAATTGAGTCGATATTGATGATTCATCGAGCTTGGGCGGATTCTATGCACTTATTTTACAAATTTATTTTCTAAAAATGGAATCTAAAATGCCCATGTGTGGGGAGTCCTATGATAATGTGATGACGAGGGAATAGATGATGAAAAGCAAGTTTCCAATCTTATCCATGATTTTGATGATGTTTTCAAGGAAGGGCAATAGACCCATGTAGGGCGTAAACTACGTGGGTAATGCCCAATGTTGAGTATGAACCCAATTTTATTGAATTGATTATATTATTTCGTTTTGGAGTGAAACCTCCCAAATTAAAATGTTTTCAAATGATTTGAATGGGTTCAAGCATGTTAAGGTTTTGGACAAGGTCCCTTTATGTTGATGATAGTGAAGTGATATTTAAGTAGCCTTACCATACATGATTTCTAGAGTTTAGCCTCCCACTAATCTTGAGCTTTTGGTATGTGCTTCATAATAAAGTTTCTCATATAAAAGGAATTTCATAATTGAGATGTGTGTCAGTCATTAAGTATCATTTAACATAATGTTGAGTCTAAGCATGATTCTATCCTAAGCTTTGTCGAGATGACATTGTTGAGCTTCATATTTATATGATGTCTAATGTATGCATGATTTCATAATGAGATTTGTCAATAGAAAATGTTGAGATTCGCTTTCATACGATGTTGAGTTTATGCATGATTTCATGTTGAGTTTCGTTAATAGAGGATGTTGAGTTTCGTATTTATATGATGTAGAGCAATTAATGTTTGGGGAGAAGAGTATAGCACCGAGCGGGATAAGGGTCGACCACCCTATGCCCAAAACTACGCGCTAACATAGGATTGATTCTCCTACTATATTCTTGGGATAATAAGTGTATCGCCCATCGCTCGGCAAGGTTATGGACTACTACCCACTCTCGAGTGTGATAGTTTGGATCACGTAAGCTCTATTGTGGTATATTGGTTAAGTGACGAGCCTCCCATTGTCTATATCATTTGAATTTGCATATCCATTACTCATGATGATTATCTTATGCATGCATGTTGGGAAAGCAAGGTTTGCCTCATTGTTCAACTCTTGATATAAATGTTATGATCTAGCTTTGAGTCATTCGAATCAGTCATGATGTTCTAAAGCCATGTATGAGCACGTTATGATAAAGTTCAATTTCGTAATTAATGCATGTGTCCTCCCCACTTACTCTCAAAGTATATCATATATATGTATGACTCGGAATTAGCCGATTTTATTATCAAAGTGTTTTTACTTACCTTTGCATACTTGGTGGCCATTCCACGCACCGATCACATACTTTCTATGCTGCGTCAAGCCATGATCCAGATCCTATTCCAAGGTTCGCCCCGCCCGTAGCCGCCGCTATCGAGTTGGGGCGTTTGTCGCTTGGTAAGTCCTCATCCTCCTCGAGGACTAGAATTTCGCTATTTTGAGTGTACTTTTAGTTCGCATTTCCCGAGCTAGTCAGTGCTGTCCCACGCCCGCCCGACGGGGTGTTGTCCCATCAGCTCGTCCAGATTAGAGGCTATTCAGACTTAGACATGTATTCAGCTCAGATGTTTATTCTGTTGTTATGCTAAGTTAGACTTCCGTCGAGTTATATTTATGTTTCCTTCATGTTTATTAAATGAGATAGTGAATGCTTATTCCATGGGTTGACTTGGGGTCTCTCGGGGTCCCTTGTCCCGTGTCTACGATCCGGATCCCCTCTCGGGTGGTGACAGTGTGTTAGAAGGTTTTACTTATCCTAAACTCTCATTCCTATCAAAACATTGTAAGTTGAAGATCAAACATCTCAAGGCTCTCAAGTTCCTAGGGTTCTTCTTCTTCTTCTTGTCAATTCACTTGGGTCTCAAATCTAAGAAAGAAGTCATCAAAGCCCAGGTATGTGGTGTCTTGAATGGTGGATTTATTCAACCCTCATTCCCAACCTCAAGTTCAAGTCCATGACCTTAATTCCTTCAAGCTCCAATTATGATTTTGATAAATTTCTAGGTTGGACCCCTTTATGAAAAATTCTATGAATCTATTATCAATTTGATTCTCTCATGCTTCTACCTATGATTTATGATTATGATTATATGATTTCTATGAAAAATTCTCATGAACCTCTATTTTCAAGTTATGATGATTTACTCAAGTATGTATGAATTTCAAGTTATGTATCATCACTATAATTTTCAGCATATGTTTTCATGGCTAGTTCACATATGTCAAAGAATTTATATGTTCACCATGATTTAAACGAGTACATGTAAAACCCATATTTTATAATTATGATATGAGCACTATGTATGATTTTGGGAGTAGTATTTAACACCGAGTAGGCTGGGGTTGAATGCACCCAAGTCTCAAAACTATGTACCACTGCAGGATAAGAGGTTCTTGCTAGTAGAGAGTGTCTCCCTTGCCCCTAGCCTAAGGAGTCCTTGCCAGTTGAGAATGTCTTCCTTATGCTACTGGGCTCATGAGTGATATCATGCGTTCATGGTTCATACCCTTAGTAAAGTATGGATATCCTCTCGACTAAGGATACAGGTTGGGCTCCATGATACTCACTTGGAGTATGTTGGTTATGAGAATCTCCCATTGTTCCTCATGTTTCATGTTGTTCATGTTCAGAATTTTATGATATCATGTTTTATAGTATTTTTGATCCATTGATCAGCTTATGAGTTTCGCTTATGGTTTCAAACACGTTAAGCTTTATGATTTTACTTTCAAAATCTTGGGTCATTATACTTCAAATTATGATTGACAACTCATGTTTTATGACTATCTCACAATCATGATTTACAACATGTTGTTCTTACTCTTATATTTTATTTATCCTACATACTCACTACATTCAAAATACTGATCACAACTTTTATGCTATATCATCTCATGATATAATCATAGTTGTTAGATTCTCTTTGGTCCCAACTTCAGTACTACCTTGTGGTAGTCCTCATCATTCGAGGATAGTAGCTGTGGTTATATTTATTTTCTGTCATTTTAGTTTTCAGACTTAGTAGAGCTAGTTGGGGGTTTTGTCCCTTCAACTCATCTTATGTTTTAGAGGCTTTTCATACTTGATGTATAGACATTCAGTTGTGTTGACTTGTCGTCTCAGTTTTGACATCTTACGATATCTGAGACTTTCGTTTATGCTTCCTCTTATGATTTATTTTCATTTAGTATATGCTTATGCTTATGTTATGCATGTACCATGGGTTAGCTTAGAGCCATTTGTAGTTCTAGGTCCCATGTTGCATACTGGGTCTATGCTCAGATAATGACAAACTTGGTATCAAGGCATCAATTTTGGGTGTTTCCTAGGGTGTTTGAAAGCTATGTTAAGTAGTATTTTTATCATGGGTGCGAAGTGTGCCACACTTTTAAGGAAGAGGCTACGAGACATTTTAGGAAAAATTTTCTTCTTTCATGTTCTATATCATGCGATAAAGTCTAGTCTCTCTATTCTTCTAATTCGTACTATACGCGTTTGTAGAAAATGCCTCCCCGAAGAGCCAACAGAAGAAGAAATGGGAATGAAAATGGCAATGGGAATCAACAGCCCCACTATCTCCATCAGACCCTTTGAATAAACAGGTGACTTATGCTGAGTTGAAGGCTACTTTTTAGATGTTGGCATGTTCTATGATAGCCCAGATCAACCAGCATGCGGTTGCACTTGTGAACACCAATGGAGGTACTACAACGACTAGAATGCGAGACTTCACCAGGATGAAAACTGTCAAAGTTTCATGGTTATAAGGTGGACGAGAATCTATACGAGTTCATTGATTAGATCTAAAAGATTACTCAAACTATGGGGGTTTCAGGAGAGGAGAGTGCAGATTTGTCCACCTATCAGCTGAAGGGGGTAGCTCACATATGGTTCAGGCAGTGGAAGGAAGGTCATAGGGCAGGAGTAGTTTCTGTTGAATGGGATGAGTTCGTAGAATCCCACATGCTGAAATAAAATTGGGGATGGATAATCTCTTATGGATCAAATTAAAATTTCTCTCTTCTTTGACAAGTAGAAGGTGTAGCAGCCGGAATGATTGGTCAAATGGAAACTTTCATAGATTTGATGAATAGGGTGTTCAAGTAATAGTTAGATATGTTCTTCATTTTCTTCATAAATGATATCCTCATATACTCTCAGAGTGAGGAGGAGCATGCTTCCCATTTAAGGATTGTGTTGCATACTCTTAAGGACCATCAACTATTTGCTAAATTCAGCAAGTGTGAGTTTTGGTTGAAGTCAGTTGCATTCCTTGGGCATGTGGTGTCTAGCGAGGGTGTGCAGTGGACTCTCAAAAGATAGAGGCAATGAAGAACTATCCTAGACCGTTCAATCCTACAGATATTAGAAGCTTTTCGGGTTTAGCTGGCTACTACAGGAGGTTTTTGTCGAGGGATTTTCATCCATTTCCTCACCCTTGACCAGGTTGACCTAGAAGGTCGAATTTCATTGGCCCAATGCATGTGAGAAGAGCTTTCAGGAGCTAAAGGCTCGACTCATTTCTGCTTCGATCTTGACCCTACCAAAGGGTACAAATGACTTTGTAGTATATTATGATGCCTCTAGAGTTAGCCTAGGGTGTGTGTTGATATAGAATGAGAGTTCATTGCTTATGCCTCGAGACAGCTTAAGACTCATGAGAAGAATTACCCGATGTATGACCTTGAGTTAGAAACGGTGGCGTTTGCCTTGAATATTTGGAGGCATTATTTGTATGAGATGCATGTGGATGTATTTTATGACATGAGCTTTCTTTATCATCCAGACAAGGCCAATGTGGTGGCTACCACTCTTAGCAGGTTGTCCATGGGGAGCGGGACCCATATGGAGGACGAAAAGAAGGAATTGGCTAGAGATGTCCATACGCTCGCTTACCTGGGGGTTCACCTTACTAATTCAACAAATGGTAGTGTTGTGGTTCAGAATGGTTCAGAGTCTTCATTGGTGATAAAAGTTAAGGAAAAGCAAGATGAGGATCCTATCCTAGTGAAGTTGAAGGAAGTTATCCGAAATTAGAAAGTGGAGGTTTTCTCCCAAGAGGGAGATGGTGTGCTCCAATATCAAGGCCAATTGTGTGTACTAGATATGGATGGATTGAGAGAGTAGATGTTGAGAGAGGCTCATAGATCTCCTATCCATACAGGTGCCACAAAGTTGTACCAAGAAGTCTATTGGTGGAATGGTATAAAGAAGAATATCGCTGAATTTGTGGCTAAGTGACCAAATTGCCAATAAGTTAAGGTTGAGCATAGAGACTAGGTGGCATGGTTCAGGATATAAGCATTCCTACTTGGAAGTTAGAAGATATAAACATGGACTTTATTACAGGTTTACCTTGTACATGCCGGCAACATGATTCGATACGGGTGATTGGAGATCGGATAGGATTTCTAAGGACTTTGAGTTATTTTCAGCCTTTCTCCAATAAGTTGAACTTTCTCCATAGCCTTATGAATTGAATATATCACTCTCAATGTAGCCGAACCTACCACAAACCATCCAATTAGTGATTGACACCTCCGCTCATAATGAGCCTCGAAGAGAGCCATCTGAATGATGGAATGATAACTGTTATTCTAAGAAAATTCAATGAGAGGAAAATGATCATCCCAATTACCCTTGAAGTTGATCATGCAAACCCTCAACATGTCCTCTCAAGTCTGAATGGTTCACTCGGCCTGATCATCTGTTTATGGTAAAAAGCTATGCTAAGCTTAACCTGAGTACCAAGACCCTTCTGAAATGACTTCAAAAATTATGAGGTGAACTGAGTACCCCTATTAGAAATGATGGAAAAAAGGACTCCATGCAACCTGAAAAGCTCTTGAATGTAAGGTCTAGCATAATCTTCTCCTGAATCTGTAGTCTTAATTAGTAGGAAATGTGCAAACTTAGCCATCCGAACTACAATCATCCGCATCGAATCATGTTGTCGGCGTGTACGGAGTAAATCCATAATGAAGTCCATGTTAATCTCCCACTTCCAAGTATGAATATTGATATCCTGAATTATGCCTCCCAGTGTCTATGCTCAACCTTAACTTGCTGGCAATTTGGTCACTTAGCCATACATTCAGCGATATCCTTCTCAATGCTATTCCATCAATAGACTTCTTGTAAATTACGATACATCTTGGTGGCTCCTGGTTGGATAAAATACCGAGAGTTGTGGGCCTCTCTCAATGATCTTGGGTGTATCCAAATTGCCATGTTTTACCTATATTGTAGCTTAGTTTGAGGATAATTTTAATCATATTCTTGTATGCTTGGAATAAAATAATGCTTAAGGACTAACAAATGTGATTAGCCTAACTTCAGGTGGCAAATACAGTGGATTGAACTTAACTTTGAATATGGATGCTCAAGGTTGAAGTATGGGATGTTAAATGGGCTAAAAAGTGATGTTAGAAATCAATTTTGTGCCACGAAGGAGATTTGTCGTGTTCAACAACATGCCACAGTACCTTGGTAGAAAATTGGATTTTAAGGGCATTAGACAGTGGACCTCCACGACAGCAGCGTGTCATAGAGCTGGTGCAGTGCATTGGCCTCCGTGCCATGTTGTTGGTCATTCGGGTGCTAATGCTTATCCAATTAGTGTCTGTGTTATCTCCATGTCATAGAGCAGATTGGCCGCCATGGCCTCTATGACATGCTGTTGGTCATTTGCTGTGTTATTCCACTTTTGTATAAATAGAACAGTTAGGAATTTTTCATTCATTTTGGACATTTTGAAGACAACAGTTAAGCTGAAGAAAATTCCAGGGTTTATTCTCCTCCCTTTTCTTGTATTTTCATTTGGTCTATGATTAATAACTATTTTTCATGTTTATTCAGACAATGAGTGGCTAAAAACCCTCATTCTGGGGTTAAGGATACCAGCATGAATGTAAGCATTTTTTGAACTTTGGTTTATATTTTTCTATTGCAAATGATTGTTCTTTATTTCTGGCTTTTAGTATTTTGATGTTTGGCCAACGTTGAAGTAAATGTGTAATATTGGTGTGCATCCGAAAGGAAAATCACTAGGGTAGGATGAAGAATAGAGGAACGAGTTCTTGTCTTAATGGAAATTAAAGATGGTCTTAGCATTTCAAATAGAAATATACCTAAAATGCATCGTTCAGTTGAAAAAAGGATTAAACATGATAATACCCAGGATGAAACCTTGAATCACCACTCAACAAATGTAGTTGCAAGGGTATTCTAGGCAAAAGATCTGAGGTTCAAAAGGCCATAGTCAGGCCTTAAATCCTGTAAACCAACAACCAGATAGGAAATCTAGCCAAAGAAGAATACATGTTGTACATGATTGTATTTTATTCCTTCATTTTGGAATATTCTTGAATACTAATTGCTTTCGAATTTAATCACCTTCATAATTATAAAAATGTCAAAACTCCTAGGTTACTTTCACACTTCTTGGCAATAATAGTACTTATTAAAATAGGAAAACCACTGAGTCCTAAGTCTCTATGGGTTCGACCGATTTGAAAGAGCCTCTGTATTACTTGTACGACCACGTGCACTTGCATGTGAGATTGGGTGCAGCAAGTTTTTGGCACCATTGTTAGGGACTTGGAAAATTAGTGAATTGTTGAGTTTTAGTTTTGCTATTATTGTATAAGTGTTGACAATTTGAGCTTAGCTTCTACATTTGCAGGTACAAGTTGAGTTTTCAAAGCTGACACGTGATAGAGAACTAGTGGAGCCGTATTTCGAGCCTGAGAGACAGTTACATCAATTGAGGAGGGTTTCTCTTTAATATCCTATTCCATAAGTTCCACAAGCTCCATAGGAAGAAATCCCACTAGCTGAATAGGAAGAAATTTTTCTGGAGAGGATAACAACTAGACCAGTACATGAGGTGGCAATCCCACTCATGAATAATGTTATCTCCAGCATCCACATGCCAAAACCAGGGGGTAAATTTGAGCTGAAACAAAATATGGTGCAGGTCTTGCATGCTAGAGGATAATTTACAGGTCTTCCGCATGAAGAACCATAGCAGCACCTGCAAATTTATTTGGAGATAAGTGACACGCATGTACCTGTAGGGGTATCATCATATTATGTGAGACGTAGATTATTCCCATTTTCCATGCCGAAGGAAGTGAAGAGATGGATAAAAGCTGAGCCATCTAAATCTATAACCACATAGGATGATCTGTTGAGGAAATTTTTGATCCGATTCTTTCCTTCTGGGAAGACGGGAAAGCTCATAAGTAAGATCTTAAGTTTCAAATGAAAAGATGGTGAGAACCTTTACCAAGCATGGGAGAGGTTCAAGTCGATGTTGAGAGATTGTCCTCACCGTCACCAGTCGATTGTGGTCCTTGTGCACACATTTGTAGAAGGCTTGGAGCCCCACACCAAAATTCTATTAGATTCTACAACCGATGGCCAAGCCTCACAAAATACCCATGAGGAATTGTATGCACTATTAAATCACATTTCATAGGAAAACCCAGAATGGAATGTGACACTTCTAGAGGTGGAATGAAGAGTACTGGGGCAACCCAGAATGGAATGCGACACTTCTAGAGGTGGAATGAAGAGTACTGCAGGTGTTATAGAGGTATATGGTTTAACAACCATTGCTGCGTAGATAGCTGCACTCCAAAATCAAATGAATACTCATTAAAGCTACATGAATTTGGGGTATCAACATGCTCCTATAAATGCAGTTTAACAAGTGTGGTGTGAAGTTTGTGGTAGCAACGAACATTCAGCAAGAACATGTGGTGCTAAACCAAACTCAGTTTATTTTGTAAGAAATGCACAATGGAGCAACAACCAGAATTATAGTAACAATTACAATCATAACTGGAGGAATCATCCAAATTTTTCACGGGGTGGTAACAGTCACAAAGGTCAGAGTTCAAATCAGGGGAAGCATAGAAATGAGGGGGTTGGTCATAATTTTCAGCCCTCAGTTCGGAGGGAATAATGTTCATGCTTAGCCCAACAATATTGAAGAGATGCTGAAAAAATCGTACGTAACCAGGCAAAGATGGCTGCTGACATAAATGATAAGCAGATAGCTACAAAGACCCTAGAAATCCAAATGGGTCAGCTTTCTAAGGCCCAAAATACTAGTCCTCGGGGAAGGTTACCGAGTAATACAGATACCAACTCAAAGCAAGTAAATATCATCATGAAGAGGAGTGGTAAGCAATTGGAGTTGGTGCCTGAAAAGTCAGCCCAGAAAATTGTTGCTAAGGAGGAAGAGTCCGGTAAACCTGAAAAAGAAGTGAAAAGTGGAACATCTTTAGAAATTGTGAAACCACCACCCCCTCTTCCTTAGAGGTTAAGGAAGCAGAAGGAGGATGCCTTCTTCCAAAAATTTATTTACTTGTTAAAGCAGGTACATATTAACCTTCCACTGGTGGATTTTTTTAGGGTATTTAGAAGTATGCAAAATATATAAAGGACATTGTAGAAAATAAAAATAGACTGACAGAGTATGCCACTGTTGCACTTACTGATAAGTGCACATCACACATATAAAATAGGCTGCATACAAAGCTTAAGGATTCGAAAAGTTTTACTATCCATATCACCATTAGGCAGTCCATTAAAGCCTGTGGCGTATATGACCTTAGGGCGAGCATCAATTTGATGCCCACCTCAATGTTCAAGAAGCTGAGTTTGGGTAGTCCAAGACCTACGATAGTGATTTATTGCTCATTGGATAGATCGTATGGAATAGTAGAAGACATGCTAGTGCAAGTGGGCTCACTCATTTTTTCGGTGGATTTCATTGTGCTTGACTTTGAGCCAGACCCAAAAATCCCATTTTTTTGGGACGTCCCTTGTTAGCAATCGTATGAGCATTGATAGATATAGCTTTAGTACAGCTAACAATGAGATCTCATGAAAAAGTTGAAGTGTTTGATTTATACAAATCAATGAAGCTACCTGTTATATATAAGGAGTTGTCGGCCATTACTGTGATTGACCATGAGTCAGAACTTTGACTCATCAATGCCAAGGACACCATAGAAAGAGCATTGGTAGGACAAGACTATTTTGGGGATGCTAAAACTCAAGAAATGGTTCAAGCTGTGAATGTGGCCAGCCTATTCATTCGAAAGGAGGAGTTTGAATCTGAATCACTACAAAGATCTTTGAGGGCTCCACCCACGCTATCTGTGGAAGAGACTCCTAAACTGAAGTTAAATTCATTTCCTCCACACGTCAAGTATGCATTCTTGGGGGAAGTGATACATTGCCAGTTATTATTATCTCTATAGGGTTAACAGAAGTACAGGTTAGAGAAGCACTGTCAGTTCTTAGAAAGAGAAAGAGGGACATTAGATGGAAGATTCTAGACATCTAGGGAATTAATCGTCCTTCTGCATACACAAGATATTAATGGAGGGAGGATGCAAACCTAGTGTGCAACATCAAAGGAGGTTGAACTCAGTTATAAAAGATGTTGTGCAAAAAGAGGTAATCAAGTGGTTAGATGAGGGGTTAGTCAATCTCATTTTCGATAGTGAGTGGGTTAGCCTAGTTTAGTGTGTCCCAAAGAAAGAGGGCATGACAGTGATCATGAATGAGAAAAATGAGATGATTTCGACTCGCACAGTCACAGGATGGAGGATTTGTATGGACTATAGAAAACTTAATGAGGCCACAAGGAAGGAACACTACCTAATACCATTTATTTACCAGATATTGGATAGAATTGCAGGGCAAGAGTATTATGGCTTCTTTGACGGGTATTCCGGCTATAACCAAATAGTCGTAGCCTTAGAAGATCAAGAGAAAACAACATTTACCTGTCTATATGGAACATGTTCCTTCAATCTTATGCCCTTTGGACTCTACAATGCAACTGCCACCTTCTAGTGCTATATGATGGCAATATTTCTTAACATGGTGGAAGACTTTGTGGAGGTATTTATGGATGACTTTTCTGTATTTGGTAACTCATTTTCTACATGTTTGAAAAATTTGGATAAAGTTTTGGCAAGGTGTGAAGATCAAACCTGGTCCTAAACTAGGAGAAGTGTCATTTCTTAGTCAACGAAGGAATTATCCTGGGCCATAAAGTGTCACAAAGAGGGTTCGAGATTGACCTTCATAAAGTGGAGGTAATTTAAAAATTACTATCGTTAGTGTCTGTAAAGGGTGTCCATAGTTTCTTGGGACACATTGGGTTCTATAGGTGGTTCATACGAGATTTTTCCAAGATATCCAGAGCATTATGCAATTTGCTGGAGAAAGATGTAAAGTTTGAGTTTGGGTAAAACTATTTGAGTGCTTTTGAGTAGCTGAAAAATACGCTAGTTGAAGCTCATATTTTAATTTCTCCAGGGAACTAGCATTTGAGTTGATGTATGATGTCATTGATGTGGTTGTAGGTGCAGTATTGGGGTAGAGGCGAGAAATGATTTTTCATTCCATTTAATATGCAAGAAAAACTTTGGACGATGACCAATCAAACTATACAATTAAAGAGAAAGAGATCCTGACACTGGTGTATGCATTTAGCAAACTCAAGTCCTATTTTGTTGGGACAAAAGTGATAGTGCACACGAATCATGTTGATATATGATATTTATTTAATAAGAAGGATGCCAAGACCAGGCTGATCAAATAGATATTATTACTCCAAGAGTTTGAATTGGAAATCCGAGACAAAAAGGTCTGCGAATACTAGGTAGCAGATCACTTATCCCGGTTGGAGGACAAGTCACATGTGATTGAGGATGGGCATATCTGAGAAGAGTTTCATGATGAGTAGCTCTTAGCACTAAATATGGATGAATTCCCTTAGTACGTAGACATAGTGAACTTGATTGTTAGTGAGGTATACCCACCGAAGGCAACTACTCAACAAAAGAAGAGATATTAATCTCATTTCTATATATGGGACGAGCCTTTTTTTTCTAAGCAGGTCCCTTATCAAGTGATGAGAAGGTGTATTCCAGAATGCCAGGTGACACAAGTGCTGGAAAGTTTCCACTCCTCACTATATGGAGGTTATCATGGAGGAGAGCATACAACTCACAAAGTGTTACAATTTGGATTCTTTTGGCAAACCTTGTCCAAAGATGCCTCTACATATGTTAAGGCATGAGATCAATGTTAGCGGATGGGTACCATTTCGAGGAAGCATGAGATGCCACTGAACAATATATTGGAGGTCGAGGTGTTTGACGTATGGGGGATAAACCTAATGGGCCATTTCCACCATCATTCGGAAATTAGTATATTCTAGTGACGGTGGATTGTATCTCCAAATGGGTGGAAGCCGCAACTTTCCCTACCAATGATGCCAAGGTAGTGTCCAAATTTGTGAAGAAGCAAATTTTATCTAGGTTTGGAACTCTGCGAGCGATTATCAGTGATGGAAGTTCGCACTTCATAAACAATTAGTTCCGAAACCTCTTGGATAAGTATGGGGTAAGGCATAAGGTTGCCACAATCTACCACCCTCAGTCTAGCGGGCAGGTTGTTATTTTGAACAAAGAAGTAAAATAGATTCTTCAGAAGACAGTGAATGTTCAACAGAAGAATTGGGTAAGTAAACTGGATAATTCCTTGTTAGTATATAGGATTGCCTATGAAATACCCATTAGGACTTCACCATATCAGTTAATTTATGGGAAGGCCTGCCACTTGCCTGTAGAGCTAGAACACTAGGCATATTGGGCTGTGAAAAAGTTAAACATGGACCCTGAGTTAGCTGGGCATAAGCGGATGCTGCAGTTGCATGAACTTAAGGAGTTCCGGGGACACGCGTATGAAAATGCAAAGTTGTACAAGGAGAAAACCTAGAGATGGAATGACAAGCATATAGTGCCTAGAGTTTATGAGATGGGTAGATGGTGTTATTGTTTAATTTCAGGTTGAATTTATTCCCAGGGATGTTGTAGTCCAAGTGGTCTGGACCATTTTAGGTTGTTCAAATGACCCCATATGGGACAGTTGAATTGTGGCAATAAGATAAGAATTCCATATTTTTGGTGAATGGTCAATGATGCAAACATTATTGGGGTGGGGATGTTAATAGAGAGAAGGCGTCCATCACTTCATCTGATGAATGAGTCAGAGATGGGTCATGCTGGGATGGTGAATCAAGTGCTACATGGGAGACAACCCTTAATTGTAATATAATAGTATAGAAAAAATAAGTCATTCCACGACCAAAACGAAGGGGCTTGGTAGCAAGCAACCCATCCTAATTTTAATTAATTTGTTGTTTTGGATGAATTGCAGGATAAGGCTGAGCTAAAAAAGGAATAAGGGGATAAAATGCATTGCGGAAGCCAAGGTTCAACCTGAAAGCGAGAAGGTAAGTAAAGGTTAAAACGGAGCTTAAACAGTAAGCCTCCGCGTCAGCTCCGTGTCATGGAGGTTGTGGTCCACTATATCTGGCATGGCATGTTGAGTGTAATTTGATGGTTGACCCTTATCCGGTGGACCTCCTCATTGGCAACGTGCCATGGAGGATCATCTTCGTGTTAGGCGACGTGCCACAGAGGTCAATAAAAAAATTCAACACTGCTAAATAGTGAGGGTCTATGTTTGCTCCGTGACGCGGAGCTGATCCTCTACGACAACCTCTGTGACATGTTGGGGCAAATATTTGACGGGTGTTACTAAAAAATTGGGCTGATCATTCTCTTGATTATCCTAACAAAATCATAGAGGAGTCTTGATCAAGGCAGAACCTTTTATCTTATCGGTGGACTACATAATCCTGAATTACGAAGAAGATGCAGCAATTCCCCTCATTATAGGGAGATGATTCTTAGCCACCACCAATGCAGTCATAAAGGTGAAGTCAGGAAAGACGTCGATAATTGCGGATGGTCAGGAGGTAGTCTTTGAGGTGTTTAGAGCGGCAGGGTTTCCACCTCACTATGAGGACTTCATAATGAAGTCAATGCTAGAGCCTAGAGGCATAAGTAGGCAATTGAGTAGCCTGTGCTGCATGAGAATTTTTTAGCAGGTTTTCAGGATCCTAACTATCTCACTCGAATGAAGTAGTGATGGTGAATTTCATCATGCTGTGATATTAAATTGGGAGCTGCACGAGAAGCAACCCGTGCATGTCGTGCCACGATAATAACTATGGCTCTTGGTAGGAGGCAACCCATCTTTCTAACATTTTTTTATTTTGGAGAGATGAACAGGGCTTTTTCATACTAGAAGTCATGGGCTCATAAGCTTGAAATTCATAAATCATGAATAATAGGGCATAATTGTCATAAGTTTGAAATCACCAATTCATGAGGAATTTTAGAGTAAAATCTTCTCTAATAATTATATTTCATCAATTGGAACATGAGAGAATTGAATACATAGAGATATCATGAGTAATTGCATGGAATTGGGTTAAAACCTATATTTTCAATATAACATGCTTAAAGACTTGAAATCATGAGATAGGGATGAATTGGGCATGAAGGTGGAAGAATCTCCCCATTCATAACCCTACATACTTGGGCTTAATGAACTTGCGACTAAATTTGAAGACCTAAGGAAGATTTGGAAGGAACTTGATGAAGAATGCACGCCTTGATCTTAGGAGAGTTAATCTTTCAATTGAAGTGTTAGGAGTAGAATGAGAATTTAGGGTGAGTAAAACCATCTTAAACCTCTCTTCTCATGCTCAAAATGATATAATTTAGGAGTTATAGACTTAGAAAATTACAAAACTAACCTTGGAAAATGGGCTGACTTTGAATAACTGAATTTTCTGATGATGGCCGTGATAAGCCGTCACTCGCCCGACGGTCCGTCTCCCTCACGATCAGTCCATATCCAGAAAAGGGTCCTGACTAGCCCTTAAAGATGGTAGAAATGATGGGTCGCCACTCCTTGGATGATTCATCGAGTTTGCGGTCAAACCTGGAACACCGAGACCTAATCGTGATGGAACATATGATGGTCCGTCGCTAGGATGACGATCGTCATCTTTGCCATAAGAGCCGTGATGCAACAGGCAATGGTCCATTGCTAGGCTGATGGGTCATTGACCTCCTCCGTCACCCCTGCACCAGACCTACTACTATCAACTCTTTTTTCCTTCAAGGAGCCATTTCGAGACTTGAGGTGTTGCACTCTAGCCTCAAACCTTTAATGGAGTGGAGATATGGATCTTGACTATCTCTAGATCAAGCCCAACCTATACTTCAAATCCTCACTATTGATTCCTCACCCAAATCTCACTTCTTTTTCTCAAGCAAAAGCAAGATAACCAAGTTAAGTCAATGTTTGCAACCATTAATTTTTTTAATTATAACTTAGAGAAAATAATAGATCTGTACTTATAATGAATTTAAGAACTAATCATCAACACCCGACCAAGTTTAAACACCCATTATGCACACACCCCTAGCTAATAATTTAGCTACTTATAAATGGAGAAAGAGAAACTATACCTATGGAAATTCCTCAACAACTGTCATATTGAATAGCAAATTAAGTTTTCAAAAATTTGCAACAATGGTTTTTTCTTCCAACAGAGTGATTTTGGTTTAGTTCTTCCATTTTCCTTGCATAAGTTAAATATCTGCACAAACAAAGAGTAAAGGCATAAAATCTTCCTGATTGGTGTAGAAACAAAGCAATAACTCATGCTCAAGAGCCTAATGAGTTGGTAAATTACCAACTCATCAAAACCCCTAAATTTGAATCATTGCTTGTCCTCAAGCTAGGCATTTACTCACAACATAGAATTGAATTAAGCATACCACATCATAAGAGTCGTAAATTAGACTACAAAAACTTAAGACAACTCTAAAATTGCACACAAGAGAGTGTAATTTTTCAAATTCATGTATCCCTTTTAACTTTAAAAATCATTTTGCTATGTCAATAGAAAATTATGGTGGAACCACTCAAAGTAAGTGCAACAATAACTCAAAAAGATAAACTAAACTTAGCCTTTTCACTTAAGAAAGACGCCTCTCAATAGAAAAATGTCATCCAGTTCAACACACACACAAAAAAAAATTTCTCCTTGGGAAAGAATCATGGTATGAAGAAAAACCTTAGAGTTTATTACTATCTACTATCTATAAAGTCGATTGCAAAGCATGGGTCAATAATTAATTGACATGTAAAACTAACCCGTCAATAGAGACTCACATCATCAACACAAGAAAAATCAGCCCAACAATGTAATCAATTCAAGATATGCCCGATGAGGGCATCCATTCATCAAGAAACAATGTAAAATAATTAGAAACATCAACAAATAAGCCCGATAAGGGCAACAAAAGTTAATGACTAATAGAAAAAGATCACACCCCACCCCCAATTAAAAATTACACATTGTCCCCAATGTACAAATGAAGAATAAAGAGGGATAAGAACTCTCTGAACCAACTATTCCTCCCCATTATCATCAGCCTAAACCTCACCACCATTAGTTCCATCCTCTGCCTTATCATCCTCCTTCAAATCACCCAACAACTCATCGATCAGACCCCGAGCTTTGTGTGGGGTGGCCATTTCTTCGTCCAAGAAGTTCATATTAGGACTAGATAAGGGGTTCGACCCTTCAACTCTCGCACATTAGCCTTAAGAAAGGATACTACTCCCTCAATCGCATCGACTAGGGAGCATAGCTTGTTCAAGCTATCAAATACCTGCTTCATTACGCTCTTCACTAATTCCTTAATGAGGGCTGGCAGATTCTTGGCCAATTGTGTAAGTTGATTATCATGGGAGTGGTCATATCAGCCAGCTTTTGAATCCCACTCGCCCTAGAGGAATAAGGTGGTCAAGACCCCTGAGGTGGCGCCTCCTCGAAAGAAACGTCCTGACATTTCGAGAGTGGGATCATTAAGGCCAGGAACCAATGGGGTCTGATCAGTGTCATGTGCTGTGGATCCTTCTGGGATATCCTAGGTTTACATTCTTTTTCTCTTGCTCTGGGAGCATCTGCTTCCCTTTTTGTCAATATCAATCACCCCGGTAGTGAAGCTAGGCTGTTCATCCATAAAGTATGGGACCCCTAATCGAGTGTATAATCAATTGATGAGAACATAAAAAGGCATGGAGAGACCTCACTTCCTAGTTTTTATTTTCATTTTCATGGTGACTACTTCGCCAAAGATGACACGTACCCTAGACATGATGCGCACAATCAAGATGGCAGCCTCAATATGTATCCACTGGTCGTTCTTAGATGGCATGAGCCGACATCACACTAAGCGTAAAAACAGCTTGTCTTCAAACCAGAGGTCTTGCCTTGGAATTTCACCCCCCATGGTGACCCATAGTGATTGCCCATTTACAATGATCTGGGCCACCAATTGGAGTTGGTCACCGTTGGTAGCCACTTTTTTTTGTCAAACTCGGTCCCTGGTTCAATTTCCTCACCCCAATAGATAGTTTATTACATTCGAGGTGATGTCCACCTCTACTTCACGGACCCTGAATGATGAGAGGTTTTGGAACTCATCTACCTTCCCTGTGTGTTTTGTTGAGTCTTGCCTCGCTTCATAGAAGGCATAGAACTCTACCACCAGGTTAGGGTAGTATCTACGCAGAGAATCTAAAAATGGGTGACAATCTCTCTCAATAAATTTATTGGTGATGTTAGGGAACTCTTGCCCTAGCACTATTATATTGAAGCATTTTTCAAGAGTAATGGACCGATTCTAATATTTGATGTAGTATGCCTTCGTCCCGTCTACACAGAACCGGATGGCATTTGCACTGTTAACTGGGATTTGAGGTTTCCTTTGCTTTTGGAGGAGTCTGAGGCTTTCCCCTTCTCTTGTGTTATACCCTAGAATCCCTAAGATTAGATCCGGGAGTTGAAACAGAGAAAACAAAAATTTCTACACTAGGTCAGAGGACGAGTCTTTTAGTGACCCGTTAGGAACCCCACAAGTCATTATGTGACTCGTGGGGAGAGGCTGGGACTTGGTTGAAATTTTATGTTCAGAGTGATCACGAGGAGGGGGGAGGAGGGTGACTACGAGTCATGGTCAGAACCACGACCCATTAAGTCATATGTGGTCAAGACAGGTTGGTGGATCAAGTATTTTGGGCAGTGCACTTCACAATCGGTCACCATGAGTCGTTGGGTACACCACGATTCATGGTATCCCTCATGGTGACCCTCAGGAGAGTTTTGGCAGTGCAGGCGACAATTGGTAGACCACGAGTCGTGGTCCAGGTAACGACTCGTCCAGCCCCTCGTTGGGACTGGCAGTCTATTTTTTCCTGCGAGTTTATTAAGGGCTTTTCTATATTTTCTATGTCCCTAAATCCTAAACTATGTCATTTTAAGCCTTTAATAGAATGTATTAAGATGTGTTAAGTCATTCTAGCCTATTCAAAACTCATGCATGGAAGTTGAGGATTTAGAGTGTGATCAAGCATAGTTCATCAAGGTTCTTCCTCAATTATTTCTTGGACAATCAATGAATTTGTGAAATCAGATCCTCTTAGGTATGTAAGGCTATGAATGGGCGTAATTTTCCATACCTACGCCTAATTCCCTCTCAATTTATGATGTTCTAATTGATGATTCCATAGGGTTTTTACCCAATGCATGAATTTCTAAGTTTTAATCATGGGTATGATCTAAGCATGTATTACATGATGAATTATGATTAATGGAAAGATTTTACAATGTTTTAAATTATAAATTATATTTTCAAGTTTTCTATACTATGATGCCCGTCCATGAATGTTCATGAAATTCGAGGTCTATGAGTTATGTGTTCTAGTATGATGAGATATTTATGAAGAAAGTATGATTTCTAAATACCCATGTTTATGTTCATGTTTCCAAAGAGAATCAAGTTGATTTCAATCATGTTTAAGTATTGGACAAGCCCATATGATCAAGTATGTTTTATGATTTCATGAATTAGCTTACCATATAATTTTGGAGTCAAGACTCCTATTATTTTCAGTTTGTGGTATGGTTTGAGCTAAGGCTCCTCATGTTATAATTTCATATTATGCATGTATGTTATTATTCATCTTCGTCATTAGATGATGGATAACTTCATTGAAAAATGATGGAGAGCATATGCATGTTTTTGGGAGTAGTGTCTAGCACCGAGTAGGCTAAGGTTCAGTCAACCCTGTGCCTCGAAACTATGCGCCAATGTAGGTTTACTTATATACTTTGGGACCTCCCTTGGAGATTCCCCTGCCCCCCAAGGGGCCTTGAGCTTGATATCGATATCATGGTAGCGTCCATAGCCCTGTCAAAGCTTTGGACGGCTCTGCCTACTTGATGTGATACTTGGGACCACGTAAGCTCTATCACGGTAATATCAGTTATATGACGAGTCTCCCATTATTTATCATGATTTCAGTTATGCATGTATATAGGTCATGATATATGTTTTCAGTAGGTTTGACTCAATGTTCAGTTTTACATATGATTATCACTTTTCAGCTTTGGGTCAATCGATTCAATTATGATGTTTCAGTTATGATGTTCAGATCATGATTTCAGAAAATAACATACAAGCCTTACTCTCAGAATCTTGTCTTGATTATGTTTTATATTATGCATGATTTAATGATTTTACTTACTTAAGCGATTTTAGTTACCTTGCATACTCGGTACATTCCATGTACTGACCGCATACTCTATGTTGTATTATTTTATGATATAGGTTTCAATATCCAGACTCAGTCTCATCGATAGCCGAATTCTCAGCTTTAGTACTTCCCGCATCAGAGTTGGTGAGTCCTCATCTTGTGAGGGCCCTTTTTATCAATTATGTTTTTTCTTTTCAATTTTTAGACTACAGTTATGGTTGGGGTCTTGTCCCATCAATTTGTAGTATTAGAGGCTTCTACATATATAGTTGTATTTCAGCTTTAGACTTATGTATGTACTAAGTGATATCTTTTGTTTAGACTTTTGTTGTGTTATTTATGATGATCTTCCACTTATTTATGATTGATAGATGTATTTTCATGCCGTGAGTCAACTTGGAGCCTCTTGGGGTGTCTTGTCTCGTGTCTCAATCCAGGCCTATGTTCAGGTTATGAAAAACTTGGTATAAGAACATTAGGTTTTGAAGTGTCCTAGGGTATCAGAAAGCCGTGTTAAGTAGAGTTTTTTTCATGGGTGTGAAGCAGTTCACACTTATGAAAAAGAGGCTACGAGACATTTAGGAAATGTTCCCTTCTTTCATGATATATGTCGTGCGGTGAAATGTCTCTCTATCCTTCAAGTTCAATGTATACATGTTTGTAGAATCATGCCTCCTCGCAGAGTTAACGGAAGGAGAAATAGCCACGAGCGTGGCAATGGAGATAGGCACCAGCAGGCCCCACCAGTCCATGTGGAGCATATACCTAAGACGGTTGTCCACACAGAGCTCAGGGAAGCCATTTAAATGTTATCCCAGGCCCTAACCACCCAAGTCAATTAGCAGGTGGTAACGCATGTCCCTCAGAGCGGGAATGCATCAGCGGCGAGAGTTAAGAGACTTTCTGAGGATGATCCCTCCCGAGTTCCTTGGATCGAAGGTGGATGAGGATCCACATGATTTCATTGAGGAGATTTGAAGATCACCCAGATTATGGAGGTGATGGGGGAGGTGTGTGCTGATTTGGCCTCGTATCAGTTGAAGGGGGTCACGCACATTTGGTTCAAACAGTGGAAGGATAGTAGGGAAGCCAGAGCAGGCCCTATCAGTTGAGATGAGTTTCATGCCCTTTTCTAGATCAGTTCTTCCCTCGGGAGATGAGGGATATCAAAGCGGTCGAGTTTGTGAATCTTAAGCAAGGAAAAATGACGGTTTAGGAGTATGCCTTAGAGTTCACTCGCCTGTCCAAGTATGCACCTAAGATGGTGGCGGATCAGAGAGCCCGTGTGAGCAGGTTTGTACATGGCACAACAGACTACTTGGTTAGGAATTTCTGGACCATGATGCTTCTTCAGGATATTAACTTTTCTTAGATAGTCCTGTACGCCTAGCGGATGGAGGCGATACAGGTGAGTGAGCGGGAGAGAGAGGCCAAGAGGGCTAGGACTGATAGCTTTAGATTCTCCCAGCAGAGACCTAGTGGGCACCATCAACATTCCCAAGAGATCTTCAGCCCTAGCACCTTCGGCTATGAGTGTGCCATCAGGTCCAGGCATGACCAGAGGGGACGAGCATCAGGCTCGAAAGGTCAGAGTAGCATACCCACAGAGACCAACCTTCCAGAGTGTAGCAGATGTGGCCAGAGACACACAGGGAAGTGTTTGATGGGTACAGGTGCTTTCTTTGGGTGAGGGAAGCCCGGACACATGCTTAGGGATTGCCTAGCAGCCAGACAGGGTCATGATTGGGGCCGAGGCCTGACCTCCATTTCAACAGCTCCACCAGCATGCCCAGCTCAGCAGGGAACTTCTACTAGTATAGGTGGCGAACAACACCAAAACAGATTCTATGCCTTAGCATCCTGCCAGGAGCAGGAGGTCTCCCCTGATGTAGTCACTGGTATGTTACAAGTATTCCATCTTGATGTATATGCATTGTTAGATCCAGGGGATACTTTGTCTTTTGTGATGCCTTATGTTGCTAGTAGTTTTGTAGTCAATCCCAAAATCTTATAGAACCCTACTCGGTCTCTACTCCAGTTGGTGATTCAGTTATAGCTAGATGGGTGTATAGAAATTGCCCTGTCACAGTCCTTCAAAAAGTCACCTCGACAAATTTGGTAGAGTTAGCATGATCGATTTTGATGTTATCCTCAGCATGGATTGCCTATTTACATACTATGCCTTAGTGAATTGTAGAACCCGTGCAATAGAGTTTAGATTTTTGAGTGAGTCAGTCCTAGAGTGGAAGGGTTGTTCAGTTGTGCCGGTAGGTCATTTCATTTCTTACCTTAAGGCTAGAAAGATGATTTCTAAGGGTTGCGTGTACTATCTATATAGGTTTAAGGATGCTACTTTCGAAACCTCCACTATCCATTCAGTTCCAGTAGTATGTGAGTATCCAGACGTCTACCCAGATGATCTACCAGGGATCCCTTCCGAGCAGGAGATTGAATTTGGTATTGATCTTCTTCCCAATACATGGCCTATATTTATTCCTCCTTACAGAATGACTCCAGCCGAACTAAAGGAGTTGAAGGAGTAGTTGAAAGACCTTTTAGACAATGGATTCATCAGTCCTAGCAAATCTCCATGGGGTACACCAGTTCTCTTTGTCCGAAAAAAAGATTATTCTCTTCAAATGTGTATTGATTATCAGCAATTGAACAAGGTCACCATCAAGAACAGGTATCCTCTCCCTAGGATTGATGTTTTTTTTACCAGCTTCAAGGTGCTAAGTGCTTTTCGAAAATAGATCTCAGATCCGCATACTATCAGCTCAGGGTTCGGGAGGGTGACATCCCGAAGGCAGCCTTCAGGACTCGGTATGGTCATTACGAGTTTGTAGTTATGTCTTTTGGCCTAACGAATGCTCCTACAACTTTTATGGATTGGATGAATAGGGTGTTCAAGCCATACTTGGATATGTTCGTGATTGTGTTCATAAATGACATCCTTATATACTCTTGGAGCGAGGAGGAGCATGCCGCTCATCTGAGGATGGTACTATAGACTCTCAAGGATCGCTAATTATATGTTAAATTCAGTAAATGCGAGTTTTGGTTGAACTCGGTGGCATTTTTGGGTCATGTAGTGTCGAGTGAGGGTATACAAGTGGACTCTCAAAAGATAGAAGCGGTGAAGAATTTGCCTAGACTGGTGAATCCTTCAGATATCAGGAATTTCTTGGGTTTAGCTGGGTATTATTGGAGATTTTTTGAGGGGTTCTCATCTATTACAGCGCCATTGACTAAATTGACCCAAAAGAAAGTGAAGTTCCAATGGTCAGAGGCTTGTGAGAGGAGTTTTTAGGAGTTGAAGACTTGACTCACCTCAACACTGGTGTTAACCCTACCTGAGGGTACCGATGGGTTTGTGGTATATTGTGATGCTTCGAGGATCAGCCTTGGTTGTGTATTGATGCATGGTAAGGTTATAACATATGCTTCAAGGCAACTGAAGGTTCATAAAAGGAATTACTCGACTCACGATCTCGAATTGGCGGCTGTAGTGTTTTACTTGAAGATTTGGAGACACTATTTGTACAGGGTCCATGTAGATGTATTTACAAAGCATAAGAGCCTAAAGTACGTGTTTACCCAAAAGGAATTAATCTCCATCAAAGGAGGTGGTTGGAGCTACTCAAGGATTATGATATGAGTGTCCTTTACCATATGGGCAAGGCTAATGTGGTAGTAGACGCTCTTAGTAGGCTTTCTATGGAGAGGGTGTCCCATGTAGACGAGGAGAGGAAGGAGCTGGTCAAGGATGTGCATCAACTTGCATGGTTGGGAGTTCATTTGGTTGACTAGACCGATGGTGGAGTTATTGTTCAAAACGAATCAGAATCATCCTTCGTGACTGATGTGAAGGCTAGACAAGATGAGGACCCTATTTTGGTAAAGCTAAAGGAAGCTGTTTAGAATCAGAAGGTAGAGGTCTTCTCCAAAGGGGGAGATGGTGTGCTTCGATATCAGGGTCATTTGTGTCTGCCGGTTGTTGATGATTTGGGAGATCGAATGTTGCACGAGGCTCATGGTTCTAGATAATCTATACATCTAGGTGCCAATAAGATGTATCGTGACCTACGAGAAGTCTATTGGTGGAATGGAATGAAGAAGGACATTGCATAATTTTTGGTTAATTTTTCAAATTGTCAACATGTGAAAGTGGAGCATCAAAGGCCGGGAGGTGTGCTTCAAGACATCAGTATTCCTACTTGAAAGTGGGAGGAGATCAAGATGGACTTTATCACAGGTTTTCCTTACACTTTTAATACCCCGAAAGTGCCTAAGATTAGACCTGGGGTTTAAAATGAGTTGGCTGAAAACTGGGAAAAATTCCACAGGACGGACGACCCAACAGATTGTTGGTCCAACCAACGACCCATGGGAAGGACCAGGCTTGGTGATAGTGGAAACAACGGGCGAAGTAATAACTTGTTGTTGGGTACAATGAGTCGCCATTTGGAGCCGTTGTGGGTACTGGACTTCAGCATTAGGGGATATAACGGGTCATTCCATGACCCTTTGTGAGAAGTCATGAGTCGTGGTCCCCATTCGTGGAATGGGAATAGATATGTTTTTCCCGTGGACCTAATGGAAGGCAATCACAACTCGTTGGATGAAGTAATGAGTCATGGTGAGGCTCGTTTGAAGGACCAGTGCAGAATCTGAAGGGGGAAAACAATGGACGATATGTTATACTCAGCTGTTATGTATTTTTAGTACGTTCTTCTTATCATGTTATGTTATGTTATGTTATGTTTCTGCTGTATCGCATGTTCAGTATTTTGCTTTAAGTAATATGAAGTTAGATGAATGTTCATGCCATGGGTCGACTTGGAGTCTCTCGGAGCTCCTTGTTCTGTGTTACGATCCAGGTCTACATTCGGGTCGTGAAAAACTTGGTATCAGATCAATAGGTTTGAAGTGTCCTAGGGTGTCTGAAAGTCGCGTTAAGTAGAGTCTTTTTCATGGGTATGAAGCGCACCACACTTATGACGAAGAGGCTACGGGACGTTTAGGAAATGTTCCCTTCTTTCATGATCTATGTTGTGCGATGAAAAGTCTTTTTATTCTTCTAATTCGTGCTATTCATGATTGCAGAATCATGGCACCTCAAAGAATGAATGGTAGGAGAAATGGGAATGGTGAAGGCCACGAGGATGGCAACGGTAATAGGTACCAACAAGCCCCACTTGTTCAGGAGCACAAGGCACCAGAGCCAGTGCCCATGCTGAGTTTTGGGCAGCTATCCAGATGCTTGAGCAGTCCTTGACCGCTCAGGTCAATTAACAAGATTTTGTGTATGTTCCACAAAATGGAAATGCAGCGGCGACTCGAGTCAGAGGCTTCTTGAGAATGATCCCGCCGGAGTTCCTTGGGTCCAAGGTAGATGAGGACCCATATGAATTCATCGATGAGATTCTAAAGATCACCCATGTCATGGTGGGGACAAATGGAGAGTGCGTTGATTTGGCCTCCTTTCAGTTGAAAGGGGTGGCACATATATGGTTTAAGCAATGGAGAGATGGTAGGGTAGTAGGGGCAGGCCCTATAGTTTGGGAAGAGTTCCATGTGGCCTTCCTGGATCGATTCTTCCCTCGTGAGATGAGGGAACTGAAGGTGGTCGTGTTTATAAATCTAAAGCAGAGTCATATGTCAGTTCATGAGTATGCTCTGGAGTTCAGCCTATTATACAAGTATGCACCAGAGTTAGTGGCAGACTAGAGGGCTCGAGTGAGTCGATTTATGCATGGAGTGGAGGACTACCTGGATAAGGATTGTAGGATCGCCATGCTGCATCGGGATATAGATTTTCCCTACATAGTGTTGCATGCCCAGTAGATGGAGTCAGTGTATCGGAGGCAGAGAGAGGCCAAGAGGGCCAAGACAGACAATTATAGGATTTCTCAAGCTAGATCGGGGGGTAGACAATTCCAACATTCTCAACATAGGTCTTTTTCTCCAGAACCATCATCAGCCAATACACCATTCGAGAGGCCAGGGTAGCGTGCAGATAGAGTGCACTTTCCTAGCTTGTGCGAGGTGCGACAAGAATCACCCAGGGAGGTGCCTAGTTGTCTTAGATGCTTGTTTCGAGTGTGGCAAACCCAGACACAGACTCAGGGATTGCCCTTCAACTAAATCAAGAGGAAGCGAAGCCTGTATTCCAGCCGTTAGTTCAGCTGCTCCAGCAGCACGTCCCCCTCAGCAGGGTGCCTCGACTAGTCCAGCCGGTGGTTAGTGCCAGAATAGGTTTTATGCCCTTGCGACCCATCAGGAGCAGGAGACTTCACCGGATGTGGTTACTGGTATGTTACGAGTGTTTCATCTTGATGCCTATTCTTTGTTAGATCCAGGGGATACCCTGCCTTTAGTGATACCTTATATTGATAGTAGCTTTGGGGTTAGTCCCGAGACTTTGTTAGAACCATTTTCAGTTTCTACTCTTGTTGGTGATTCAGTTGTAGCTGGGCGGGTGTATAGAAGATGCCCGATCACTATATTGCATAAAGTCACCTCTATAGACCTTGTAGAGTTAGTCATGAATGACTTTGATATTATTCTTGGCATGGATTGCTTGTATGCGTGTTATGCTTCTGTTAATTGTAGAACCCGTGCGGTGGAGTTTTTCTTTCCAGGTGAGTCAGTCTTGGAGTGGAAGGGTAGTTCGGTCGTGCCTGTAGGTCATTTTATTTCCTATATTAAGGCTAGGAAGATGATCTCCAAGGGTTGTATGTACCATCTAGTTAGGGTTAAGGATGTTGAGTCCGAGACCCCGACTATCCAGTCAGTTCTGGTAGTGTGTGAGTACCCAGAAGTATTCCCTGATGATTTACCAGGTGTTCCTCCCGAGAGGAAAATTGATTTTGGTATTTACCTTCTTTCCGACACGCAGCCTATATCTATCCCTCTTTACAGAATGGCTCCAGCCGAACTAAAGGAGTTGAAGGATCTATTAGATAAGGGTTTCATCAGACCAAGCAAGTCTCCATGGGTACACCAGTCTTATTTGTTTGTAAGAAAGATGGTTCCCTTCAGATATGCATTGACTATTGGTAATTGAACAAATTTACTGTCAAGAATAGGTATCCTCTACCCCAGGATTGATGATTTATTTGACTAGCTTCAGGGTGCCAAGTGTTTCTCAAAGATAGATCTTAGATCTGGTTATCATCAACTCAGAGTTCGAGAGAGTGACATCCCGAAGATAGCTTTCAGGATGCGGTATGGTCATTACGAGTTTGTAGTTATGTCTTTTGGACAATGAATGCTCCTACAACTTATACGAACCTAATGAACAGGGTGTTCAAGCCATATTTGGACATGTTTGTGATTATGTTTATTGATGACATCTTGATATTCTCTCGGAGAAAGGAGAAGCATGTTGCTCATTTGAGAATAGTGCTTCAGACCCTCAAGGATCACCAATTATATGCCAAATTCAGCAAGTGCGAGTTTCGATTGAACTCTGTAGCATTTTTGGGCCATGTGGTAACAAGTGAGGTTAAAAGGATGGATTCTTAGAAGATAGAAGCAGTAAAGAATTTTCCTAGACCGGTGAATCCTTCGGATATTCGAAGTTTCTTGGGTTTAGCTGGTTACTATCGGAAATTTTTTGAAGGTTTCTTGTCTATTGCAGCGCCCTTGACCAAATTGACCTAGAAGAAGGTGAAATGTCAATGGTCGGAGGCTTGTGAAAAGAGATTCCAACAATTGAAAACTCGACTTACTTCAGCACAGGTGTTAACTCTACCGGAGGGTACCGATGGGTTCGTAGTGCATTGTGATGCTTCAAGGATCGTACTTGGGTGCGTATTGATGCAGCACGGGAAAGTCATAGCCTATGCCTCCATACAACTAAAGGTTCATGAGAAGAATTACCCAACCCATGATCTTGAATTGGCCGCGGTGGTATTTGCCTTAAAGATATGACGACATTATTTGTATGGGGTCCATGTGGATGTGTTCATGGACCATAAGAGTTTTCAATATGTGTTTACCTAGAAGGACCTCAATCTTTGGCAAAGGAGGTGGTTGGAACTACTCAAGGGCTACAATATAACTGTCCTTTACCATCCGAGTAAGGCTAATGTGGTAGTGGAAGCACTTAGTAGACTCTCTATGGAGTGTATGTATCATGTGGATGAGGGGAAGAAGGAGCTGATGAAAGATGCAGATCAACTCGCGAGGTTGGGAGATAGGTTGGTCGAGTCGACCAATGGCGATGTTATTGTGCAGAAAATATCAAAATCACCTTGGCGACTGATGTGAAAGATAGAAAAGATGAGGACCCGATTTTGGTAAAATTAAAGGAAGCCGTTCAAAATCAGAAGGTGAAGGTCTTCTCCAAAGAGGGAGATGGTGTGCTTCGGTACCAGGGTTGCCTATGTGTTCTGGATGTTGATGATTTGAGGAGCTGGATTTTGCATGAGGCTCATGGATCCAAGTATTCTATCCATACAAATGCCACCAAGATGTACCACGATTTACAAGAATTCTTTTGGTAGAATGGCATGAAAAAGGATATTGCAGAATTCATAGCCAAGTGTCCGAACTGCCAGCAAGTAAAGGTTGAGCATCAGAGACCAAGAGGTGTACTTCAGGATATCAACATTCCTACTTGGAAGTGGGAAGAAATTAATATGGACTTCATCACCGATTTACCTTGTAATCGTCGACAATGTGATTCCATTTAGGTTGTGGAAGGTAGGTTGACCAAGGCTGCTCATTTTCTACCGGTCAAACCATAGATTTGGTAGAGGATTATGCCAAACTATATATCCGGGAGTTAGTTCGATTGCATGGAGTGACCTTATCCATCATTCAGACAGCGGTACCCAATTTACCTCTCAGTTTTGGAGGTCATTTAAAAAAGGTCTTGGTACACAGGTTAAACTCAGCACAACATTCCACCCGCAAACGAATGGTCAAGCTGAGCGGACAATTAAAACTCTCGAAGAAATGTTGAGAGCATGTGTGATGGACTTTAAAGGTAGTTGGGATGATCACTTTCCCCTGATCAAGTTTGCTTACAATAACAGTTATCACTCCAGCATTCAGATGGCACCATTCGAGGCTCTCTATGGGCGGAGATATAGATCGCCCATCGGATGGTTTGAGGTTTGTGAGGCAGCTATGATAGGAACAGATTCAGTTCATGAGGCTATGGAGAAAGTTCAATTGATAAGGGATGGGCTGAAAACTTCTCAGGATCGCCAAAAGTCCTATTCCGATGTGAGAAGGAGAGAATTAGAGTTCGAGGTGGATGATTGGGTATTTCTGAAGGTATCTCCCATGAAGGGAGTGATGAAGTTTGGAAAGAAAGAAAAACTCAGCCCTCGTTATGTTGGCCTTTACCGGATTGTGAGAAGAGTTGGCAAGGTGGCGTATGAATTGGAGTTGCCCTCAGAGTTATCTTCCGTGCATTTCTGTGTTTTATGTATCTCTCTTGAAGAAGTGTTTGGGTGATCCAACCTTATTTGTCCCGGTGGACAGTGTTGGTGTAAAAGACAGCCTTAGTTATGAGGAGGTTCCGATGGAAATATTAGATCGTCAGGTTCGAAGGCTAAGGAACAAGGAAGTAGCTTCTATTAAAGTGTTATGGAGAAATCAGCATGTTGAAGGAGCTACGTGGTTGGCCGAAGAGAATATGATGGCTAGATACCCACATTTATTTTTTACCGTGTCAGTTCCAACTTGAGGTATCAATTCTGCCCAAAAACTCTATTTAGTTTTCATGTTCAGTTCATGTGTTCAAGTTTCTTTTATGTATATGGATGTGTATGTGAATCATGAAATCAGTTCAACTATATGGTTTTAAATGGAGATAGTCATTCCATTAGTTTTTGATTTAAATGATCAGTATTTGAGTTTAATGATTCATGTCTCTGTTTTCTGTATGTTTCCAACATTCGAGGACGAATGTTTACAAGGGGGAGATATTGTAATACCCCAAAAATTCCTAAGATTAGACCTGGGGTTTAAAATGAAAGTTGGCTAAAAACTGGAAAAATTTCACTGGACGGACGACCCACCGGATCGTTGGTCCAACCAACGACTCGTGGGAAGGACCAGGCCTGGTAACAGTGGAAACAATGAGCGATTTAGTGACTTGTTTTTGGGTACAATGAGTCATCGTTTGGAGCCGTTGTGGGTAGTGGACTTTAGCATTAGGGGATATAACGGGTCATCCAATGACTCATCGTGAGAAGTCACGGGTCGTGGTCACCAGTCGTGGAATGGGAATAGTTATGTTTTTCCAGTGGACCTAGCGGAAAGCAACCACGACTCGTTGGATGAAGTAACGAGTTGTGGTGAGGCTCATTGGAAGGACCAGTGCAGGATCTGAAGGGGGAAAACAACGAATGATGTGATGACCTATTGGATGGAAGGATGACTCGTCCTATCTAGTCGTGGGCTGAATCTGAGATCAAGAATTTTGGGCAGGGCAGACAACGGATGGATACCACAAGTCATGGTATCCTCCAACGATCCGTTAGTCCGGTCGTTGGTTCACTCAGTGCAGATTTTTAGGGTTTTTTATTTAGGGTATTTTTGTCATTCCTAGACTTTAAGGTCCTAAACTACGCCATTTTAAGTTATTTTCTAAGTGTATTAAGATATGTTAAGCCCTTCTAGCCTATTCATTCTATGACATGCAAAAGTTAGAAAAATTTAGAGGTGATCAAGCTAGTCTTCAAGGTTTTCTTTATCAATTTCCTTTGGGCTTTCAGGGAGTGGTGAGAATTAATTTTCTCCAGGTATGTAGGGTTATGAATGAGTGTTCTGGTTCACACCCATGCCTAATCTGTCCTAATTCATGAAGTTTGATAAAAAATCATATGGGGTTTTAACTTAAATC
>JACEIK010000131.1:399340-410460 GCA_018107945.1 Datura stramonium | reverse complement strand
GTGGAATTATTTCAAACTAGTGTCAATACGATCACGTGCCTAAAGTAAGTATTTCTCCCTTCTAGATTCCCGAGAAATTACGAGTTTTTGATCGTCTTTCAATAAGTTGAAGTATAGTCAGTATATATACATATAAGTCATTGTTTTCTTCGAATATAGTAATAAAGTAGCCCTATTCTTCCGTTAATATGATTATAGTTAAGAAGGGCAGTTGAACAAGAGCCGAAACTCGCCAGTTAATCGGTAAATAGCAAACGAGGTATGTTAAGGAATTTTCTTTTGGCAAGTTAGTTTCTTCAGCATAGTAGTCCAGTATGAATTCCTGTAAAGCATGTCAGGAGTATGTTATCATGTCTAGTTGTTGTTGTCAGTTGAGACTCGTAAATTGTATTGTTTTTGGCTGGATAACACCTGTATAGCTTCCGTGACCACCCCAGGGTTAATAGCTATGTCGCCGCCCGCCAGGGGCGAGGATACATCGCTCTACGAACCGACATGCCGTCCGCAAAGGACGAAGATGGGGATCCAGATCCTCATATGCCATGGTTGGCCTTATACGCACCCCTGCCGAGCATTTACGCCCACAACTACAGTCATGGGCCGAGCGGGGCCAGTTGCAGACCCAGGGAATCGGAAAGATGCTCATAGCTGGTAGTTGACTCAGTATGACCTGGATAGGGGTATATAGATTGAAGTGTACTCAGTAGGGCTAATGGGGGCCTAGGTGGGTTATTTTGTGCTGATTGTACCTTCCGGCTTATGGGAGCCAAGTAAGGTTTATGTTTGCTTTAGTTACTGATAGTTAGACAGTAAGATGCCTCGTTTGTCAGGTATGACCCCTACCCTCTTTATTATAATTATATTTAGCCCTGATCTTACTACTTCGGTCATCTTCAGTCTGTTTTCTTTAATTCAGTTATTGTCAGTTCTATTTCCTTACTTTCAGTTATTTAAAGTTACTGCCTTACATATTCAATACCTTTGGTACTGACGCCCTCTTCTGGGGCGCTGCATTACTTTCCTGCAGGTGCAGATAGACGAGGAGAAGGTCCCTCATAGTTCCAGTCAGCTGTACAGAGCCGTTAGCTCCCTTCTTCCGGAGCTTGTGTGATAGAGGTTTACTTTTTTTGTTTGTACAGTATGGGTAGGTCAGGTCCCTGTCCTGACCATCTTATTACTCCTAGAGGCTTGCAGATTATTTTACTTCCCTGTGGTTAGATGATATCGATCGTGTAGGGCCCATATGTGTTTTAGATTTTGTGTGTTGACCGTGTGAGGCCTTGTTTAGCTTTTGATTGGTGTCCTCGTTGGTCATAGTTCAGTTTAGCATCTGTTTTTTCTTTTCAGTTATAACTAGATATCATGGCAGCCTTATCGGCCCGCATAGGATTCCCTATGATTGTTTGTCTCTAGTAAGCTATTTTTTTCACAAGTGGCTATAGGCCTTGTCGGCCGGGGGTTGTATTTACAGCCGCTATATAGCCCGTTGTTTTCTTGATTCTAAAGTTAGAGTCAGCCCTGCACCAGAGGTGCTTAAGCTCAGTTAGCTCAGTCGTTCAGGTCCTAGTAGGGCACCAGGTGCCAGTCATGCCTCCCAAGGTGGGGCGTGATAGGCAAGGTATGGTTTACCTTGTTGAAGGGGAGTAAACATCGAACTCCACGTTTAGCTCACGTGGTTATATACCAATTAACAGGCATTCCCACAGTACAGTATAGTCATAGTTCATAATCCAGTCTAGTCATATAGATTTCAGGATATGCTTATGACTTTAATTTCAGATTATCAGTTCTTATAATATTTTTCTTAGGTTTTCAAACTCTTTTAGTGCTTATGGTTCTAACATGGTTATTGTATGTCTTATTAGTCCAGTCTATGAATTCCCAGCATTCTTATGTTTTATTTTATATCTCACATACTCAGTACATTTCAATTATTTATGAACACTTCATATTCTATATCATTCTATAATATAGGCTTAGTTACCCAGACCCAAACTCGTAGTTAGTTCTATCGGAGATATCCAGAAGTTTACAATGGTGAGTACTCATCTTCTGAGGGCCAGAGTACCTTTCTTCTTACAATCCTATTGTTACTTTAGTTTCAAATTTCAAAGTTAAATGAGGACTTGTCCCAGGAGCTCATATGTTGTTACAGGGCTTTCAGACAAAGTGTATTAACTTTAGCTATAGTTATCGGTGTTGCTCGAACCTCACTATCTTATCAAATGTCGGTCTTACTTATAAAAGTAACTCATATTTATTAACAAATCCCGCTTAAGATTTGCTTACAATTATTTAGTATATCAGAATAAAGCTATGACATGGGTTAGCTTGGAGTCATTTATTATTTTAGGCACCATGTCGCTTCCAGGGTGTAGACTCGGGTCATGACAAACTTGGTATTAGATCCATAGGTATAGAGTGTCCTAGGAATGTCTGAAAACCACGTCAAGTAGAGTCTTTTTCATAGGTTTGATTTTTTCCACACTTATGAGGGAGAGGCTGCAAGGATTTTTAGGAAAATTCCCTTTTCTTCATGATCCTTATCATGTGTAGAGTATGAAGCTATAAAATGCTCTTCTAACTCATGCTTTACCATTTTTAGTTGACAATTCCTCCCAAAAGAGTAAAGGGAAGGAGGAATGATAACACCAACCACCAAGCCCCACCAGCTCCTGCAGTCCCTCAGGATGACCTAGTGACACCTGTTGAGATCAGGGCTGCTATTCAGATGCTAGCTCAGAAGATAGCCAACACGGTCAACTAGCAGGACGACGTACCTGCTAATATAAATAGGCCTATAACTATCGCTAGAGTCCAATACTTGGATGTATCCTCCAAAATTTCATGGGTCTAAGGTAGGTGAGGATCCAAAGGACTTTATTGATGAGGTCTAGAAGATCACCAAAATCATAGGTGTAACCTCCATCAAAAGTGTGGACTTGGCCACTTATCAGTTGAAAAGGGTGGCTCAGTTATGGTACAGGCAATGGAAGGAGGGAAGATGGGTTGTTGCGGGTCCAGTGGAGTGGAATAAGTTTGTGACGGTATTTTTGGATAGGTTCTTTCCTCAGGAGTTGAGGGAAGCAAAGGTCATGGAGTTCACAAATTTGAAGCAAAATGACATGACGGTGAAGGAGTACATCTTAAAGTTCACTCACTGTCAAAATATGCTCTAGAGATGATTGCTGAGCTAAGGCATCACATGATCAAGTTTGTAAATGAAGACTTGGTGGATAAGGAGTGCAGGATTGCCATGCTCATCAGTGACATTGACATCTCCAAGCTTATAATCCATGCAAAATAAATAGAGGTGGAGAAGTTGAAAGTAATGGAAAGGGAGAGAAAGAGGGCCATAACAAGATAGTTTAAATGCTCATAGCAAAGGTCGGGTGGCGGTAACCGCTTCCATCATGAACAGAGTCTTCGGCTCCAGCACCCTCTTCAGCTAGTGCTCCTCCTCCCAGACCCCACAATGATTGAAAGGATAGAGCACCGAACTCTCAGTCTCCGAGTCATTTCTCTAGTAGCCGCACTTTCCCAGTATGTCCTATGTATGGTAAGAACCATCTAGGTGTGTGTCGTCTAGGCAAGGAGGGTTTCTTTGGTTATGGCCAGTTGGGTCACAGATTGAGGGACTACCCTTCAGTCGGAGGGGGACAGCCCAATCCACCACATCAACAGCTCCAATGGGCTTCTTAGCTCAGAAGGGTACTAATTCAGGTACGGGTGGCGGTCAATGCTAGAGCCCCTCTACATCCTATCCTCCTGCTAGGACCAGGAGAACTCACCTGACATAATCACTGGTATGTTACATCTCTTTCAAATAGATGTGTATGCTTTACTAGATCTAGGAGCCACACTTTCCTTCGTGACTCCTTATATTGTAGTCCAGTTTAATATAAGTCTACAAAATCTCTCAAAGCCATTTTTATTCTTTAGTCTGATTGGTGAGTTAGTTAGAGCCAATTAGTTATACAGAAATCATCCGATCATGGAGTTATAGAAAGTCAGCGTAGTTGATGTAATAGAGTTAGGTATGGTCAATTTTGACCTTATTTGGCATGGACCAATTACAATCGTGATATGCCTCAGTTGATTGCAGAACTAGAGTCATTAGATTCCAGATTCCTAATGAACAGGCCCTAGAGTGGAAGGGTAGTATTTCAATGCCTAAGGGTCGGTTTATCTCTTACCGTAAGGCTAAGAAAATGATTTTTAAGGGTTACATATATCATCTAGTTAAGGTTAGGGATCCTAGTTCTAAAACCCCAACTCTTCAATAAATTTTAGTCACAAATGAGTTCCCAAATGTGTTTCCTGAAGATCTTCCCAGATTCCCTCCCAAACGGGAAATAGACTTCCGCATGGACCTTCTTCCTGATACCTAGCCTATCTTAATTCCTCCTTACACAATGGCTCCAACTGAGCTTAAAGATTTAAAAGAAGAACTGAAAAACCTTTTAGCAAAGAGTTTTATCAGACCAAGTATCTCTCCATGGGGTCCCCCAATTCTATTCATGTGGAAGAAGGACGGTACGTTAGAATGTGCATTGACTACCATCAGTTGAATAGGGTCACAATCAAGAACAAGTATCCTCTCCCTAGAATTGAAGACTTGTTTAGCCAACTTCTGGGTGATAGTTTCTTTTTAAAGGTAGATCTCAAATCAGGATACTATCAGCTCAGGGTTAGAGAATGTGACATTCCAAAACAGCCTTTAGGATGCGGTATGGTCATTACGAATTCGTAATTATGTCTTTTGGACTAATGAATGCTCCTGGAACTTTTATAGACTTGATGAACAGGGTATTCAAGCAGTACTTGGAAATGTTCATTATTGTCTTCATAGATGATATTATGGTCTATTCTAGGACAGAGTAGGAACATGCAGACCACATAAGGATAGTTTTGCAAACTCTCAAGGATCGCCAGTTGTTTGCTAAATTCAACAAGTGTGAATTCTGGCTAAAAACAGTGGCATTCCTCGATCATGTTGATCTCCAATGAGGGTATTTAGGTAGATCCTAAAAAGATTATGGTAGTGAAGGACTTGCCAAGACCCACTTCTCCATCTGACATCAGGTGTTTCTTGGGCCTAGCTAGTTAGTACAGATAGTTCGTAGTAGGATTCTCCTCCATTGCCTCTCATTTGACCAGACTAACCCAAAAGAAACTGAAGTTTTAGTAGTTTGATACATTTGAGAAGAATTTTCAAGAGATAAAGATTCGACTCACTATATCCCCAGTCTGGACCCTACTAGAAGGTTCATATTGATTTGTATCTATTGTGATGCCTCCAAAATAGGCCTTGGGTGTGTTCTGATACAACACGGCAGAGTTATAGCTTATGCCTCTAGAAAGCTCAAAGTTCTTGAAAGGAACTATCTGACTCACAATCTTGAGCTAGTGGCAGTAGTATTTGCCTTAAAATTTTAGAGCTCTATCTGTACGATGTTCACATAGATCTTTTCACTGACCATAAGAGCTTACAGTACGTATTCCGCTAGAAGGATTTGAATCACCGCCAGAGAATGTTGTTAGAATTATTGAAATATTATGATATAAGTGCGTTGTATTACCCGGGCAAAGCCAAAGTAGTGGCTGATGCCCTCAGTAGGTTGTCTATGGGGAGTGTTGCTCATGTTGAGGATGATAAGAAGCTGGCAAAAGATGTTCATAGGCTAGATCAATTAGGAGTTCAGTTGGTAGATTCAGAAGATGGTGGAGTCATAGTACAAAATGGAGCAGAGTCCACTTTTGTGGTAGAGGTTAAGTAAAAACCAGATAAGGACCCAACCTTACATAAATTGAAGGAAACAGTTCTCAAAAAGGAGGTGGAAGCATTTTTCAAAAGGGTAGATCGGGTGCTTCGTGACCAAGGAAGATTATGTGTTTCAGATGTAGATGATTTAAGGCTATGGATATTAATGGAAGCTCATAGCTCAAGGTATTCTATCCACCCAGGTGCCAAGATGTACCGTTATCTACAGGAAGTCTATTGGTGGAATGGCATGAAGAAGGACAATGCAAAATTTGTGGCTAAGTGTCCAAACTACCAATAAGTCACAGTTGGACACCAGAGACCTGGGGATATTGACTTAGGATATCAGTATTCCTATTTGGGAGTGGGAAGAAGTAAACATGGATTTCATTATAGGTTTATATCGTACGAACCAATAGCATGACATAATTTCGGTGGTTGTAGACCGGATGACTAAGTCAGCACATTTCCTACCAGGTAAGACCACAGATTCAGCGAAGGTTTATGTGAAACTATACACCCGGGAGTTAGTCATACTGCATGGAGTCCCTTTGTCTATCATTTCAGATAGGAGTACTCAGTTCACCTCACACTTGTAGAAGTTATTTCAGAAGGAACTTGGTACCCTGGTTAAGCTCAGTATAGCAGTCTATCCATAGATAGATGGCCAGGCTGAGCAGGCCATTAAGACTCCATAGGATATGTTGATGGCTTGCATGATTGATTTCAAGGACAGTTGCAATGATCACCTATCTCTCATCGAGTTTTCATTTAAGAACAGCTCCAATATTCAGATGGTCCTATTCGAAGCCTTATATGGTAGGAGGAGTAGGTATCCCATACGGTGGTTTGAAGTTAGTGAAGCTACCCTAATAGGGTTTGATTCAGTACATGAGGAAATGTAGAAGGTTCAACTTATCAGGGAATGGCTGAAAACAACTCAAAGTCATTAGAAATCATATACACATGTAAGGAGAAGAGAGTTGGTGTTTACTGTGGATGATTGGATATATCTAAAAATTTCACCTATGAAAAGGGTGATGAGGTTCAGGAAGAAAGGAGAAGTCACTCCTCGTTACGTTGGTCCTTACAAAATCCTAAGACTCATTGGTAATGTGGCCTATGAGTTGGATTTGTCTGCGGAGTTAGCATTGGTACATCCGATCTTTCATGTGTTGCTGTTGAAGAAATGGATCGATGATCCGACATTAGTTGTACCTTTAGAGAGTGTTGATGTGAAGGATAGTCTCTCTTATGAAGAGTTTTTAGTTCAGATTCTAGACCGTCAGGTTCATACCTTGAGGAATAAGGAGGTCGCTTCAGTAAATGTTTTGTGGAGAAATCATCTAGTTAAGGGAGCTACATGGGAAGTCGAAGCAGATATGATGGATAGATATCCTCACCTCTTCTCTTCCAGCTTAGCCTTAGCATCAGGTACTCATTTCCTCCTTAATACTCCATCCAGGTTCCTTTCAATTTCATGCTTATTAGTCCTATTCATGTCTTAATATGCATCGTTGTTGCATGAACTCAGTTTGATATATGTGTCTCAATACGGAGTCGGTCACTCCTCAGTATTCAATTAATAGTCTTTAGATCAAGGAATTGCAGCTCAATCCCTATGTTTCCAGATTATTTAGTCTCCATTCAAGGAAGAGTATTAGGGGGATACATTGTTACACCCCAAAACTCCTAAGACCAATCCCCAAACATGAAATGAAAACCAGAAGGAAACCAAAAAACTTCCCACAGAACGACTCGTCAGCTGAGTTGTTGTCAGAGACAACGACCCGTTAAGACAGTTGTTAGTTTCCCAATGTATTTCTTCCTCAGATTCAACGAATGATACAACCACCCTTTGTTAGAAGTAACGAGTCATCGTATTTCCCATTTTGAGAAAGTCCAAAAACATATCAAAATCTTTCCCCGAACTAACGAGCCAAATGACGAGTCATTGGATGATGTAATGACTCATCCTAATGAGCTGTTAGACGAAATCCAAAAAGTGTGCAAGATCAATCTAGTTACCACGGGTGGAAACAATGACCTATTCTATCATACAACGGGTGATTCTATCTCTCCGTTAGGAGAGGTTCAGAAACTGTTCAAAATTTCTTCAGTGATAACGACCGAATTTGACGACCCGTCATGTGATTTAAGGAGTCATCCTTTCTGATCATTGGTCGAATCCCAGAAATTGGAATTTCAGACCCAAGATCAACAACTGGTCGGACAGTTTTCAGATATTTCTCTAGGGGTATTTTTTATACCTTTTCACTAATTTAATTCCTAAAATACATCATTTTGGGGTATATTATCATGGAATTAAGGGGAGTTAGCCAATCCTTCTCCCTTATTTCTCACCTAGGCTCTCAAGAATAGTACGTAAGAGCTCAGGAACTCTCTCAAGCTACATTAGGGTTCTTCCTAAAGTTCAGAATTCAATCTTATTCTTCTTAGGGGTTTTCCTTCTTCAAGTATGTGGGAATTCAACAAGGGTTTCCTTTCACCCTTGTGTCCCAAGATTTCAGTAACTCTAGCCTTAAAATTGTAGAAATCATGACCTAGGGTTTTTCCTTTTAATTATTGAAATTCCCTACTTTTTCTATGATGTCAGACTTTTATGTTTGGATATATTATATATTCATGTTACTATTTTATGTTATACAGTATGTCTAATATAATATTTAATTTGACTCGATTTTCTCCTGGAATTATGCATTTACGCTTCACAATATTTATACCATTTTTAGTATACTCAGTAATAGTAATATTATCAAAAATTAGTATCATCAGTTTATTGGTATTGTTAGTACCCTAAATGAAAAAGTCCTTTAGGCTCTTAGGACACTTCTAGATAAGTAGTTCTGATTTAGCATTAGGACACCATTTCGAGCAATTAGTATAGTACAGTGATATGTATGTGTGTGTGTGTGTGTATACATATGTATCCATTATGTGTCTTCAGTTGGGAGTAGTACTTAGCACTGAGTGAGCCAGGGTTTAGTGCACCCAGATTTCAAGAACTACGTGCCACCGTATGATTTAACCTGAATGGGTTCATCAGTTAGTGATCAACACAGTCTAGTCACTGTACCCTCGCAAGGTACGATGGACCCTATAAAAAGGGGAGTAAACAGCAAACTCCACATTTAGCTCACATGGTTATATATAGGTTAACAAGCACTCCCACAGTACAATACAGTCATAGTTCACAGTCCGATCCAGTCTTATAAATTTCAGGATATGCTTATGACTTTAATTTTATATTATCCGTTCTTACAATATTTTTCTTAGATTTTGTAGACTCTTTCAATACTTATGGTTCAGACATGGCTATTGTATGTCATATCAGTCCAATTTGTGAATTATCAGCATTATTATGTTTTATTTGATATCTCACATACGAAGAACATTCCATGTACTGACGCATACTTCCTATGTTATATCGTTTTATGATATAGGCTCAGGTACCCAGACCCAGACTTGCAGTTAGTTCCGCCAACAATATCCAGAAGTTGAAAGTGGTGAGTCCTCATCTTCTGAGGGAGGGAGTACCTTTCTTCTTTCAGTCATGTTTTTACTATAGTTTCAGATTTTGGAGTTACCTGGGGACTTGTCCCAGCTGCTTATCAGTTTTTAGAGGGCTTTCAGACAAAGTGGAATAACTTCAGCAATAGTTGTCAATGTTGTTCAAACCTCACTATCTTATCATATGTTGGTCTTACTTATAAAAGTATCTCATATTTAAGAATAACTCCTGCTTAATATTTTCTTTCAGTTATTTAGTATATTAAAATAAATTTATGCCATGGATTAGCTTGGAGTCACTTGTGGCTTTAGGCACAGTGTCACGTCCACAGTGTAGAATCGGGTTGTGAAAGTTAATTTTTGAGTCTGTGTATGATTTTTATTTTATCTCAAGTCTTAATGATTTTGTGTGCAACTCTCATGGTGTGATAGACTTAAGTCAGTTCTTCTTGTGAGTGAATGCTTTGCTTGAGGACAAACAATAGTTCACATTGGGGGTTTGACGAGTTGATAATTTACCAACTCATTTGGATTCTAACCATGAGTTATTTCTTTGTTTTCACAGAATTTATAAAGGTTTTATGCCTTTTTTTCTTTTTTATGTAGGCATTTGAAAGAGACAAAGATGATGGAGGATTTTCACACAATTGCCTTTTTTTGTTCATCCCTAGAAGTACTGTTACCACTCTTATCTGAGACGCTGTAGTGCTCTTCCATCTTATTCTTCCCTTTGTTGCGGTTAGGAATGGGAGGAGGGGAAGGAGGAGCCCCTGTGCACCTTTTATAGTAGGCCATATTTGCACAGATCAACCTTTGGGAAAGGAAAATCAGATTATATCAATGTATGATCTTATGCTCTATTCGTTCAGCATTTTCCAGCAATGACTAAGTAAAGTTAAAGCAGTTTGTAACAATTAACTACTATAGGCAGGATATATATGCTACAACATGAGACGTGATACATATCCACTTGTTATAATTTTATAGTCATGACATCTAGGGACAGATTTGAACAGGTTCAAAATAATAAAGACAACAGTGGGCATGCTTTCGACATATTAAATAGCACAAAATCTTTTAAGGCATAATTATGATTTTCATATATGGTTTAGTATATAAAAGACTATGGATATTCTTTCTAGCACAGACAGGTGTGATTTCTAGTCCATCATTCTAATTACATCTACATCATTGTAAAACATCCCCATAGGCAATTTAGTAATGAAAAAGTAATAAGGTTAAAATAAGTAAACTATAAAAAATAATTTCTGGACAGAACAGGATATATTTGCACACTAAGTCGGTTAACTCCCTACAAGCACAATTTTGACTTAAACAGTTAGATTGTTATTCCTATGGCCAGAGATGCTAGGATTTAAATGCAAGAGTATTTTTTTAAAAAATCCTCAAATCCTATATGCATGATTTCTATGATATAATCCTATGAACAAACACGTTTATATCATTATCATATATTTTTTAATTTTTTTAATTTATGGGCAAGATTACTAAGATTTAAACTATAAATTTAATTATTTGAAACCTGATAAGCATAAATCTATATGTGTTAATCCTATAGGCATGATTTCTAGGTGAATTTAGCAATTAAGAAAAAAAACATTAAAGAGGAAACACATGCAGTCCTGTCACGCCCCGCCCTGGGGGTATGACTGGCACCTGGTGCCTAGAAGGACCTGAACTATTAACTGGTGGGCCTAGGCACAGCTGGTGCCTGGCTAGCTCTATCTCAGGTTCCTGGAAACAAAGGGCTATATAACGGCTGTAAACACAGCCTCCGGCCAACTGGGCCGATAGCCACCTGTGA
>JACEIK010000131.1:381836-394019 GCA_018107945.1 Datura stramonium | reverse complement strand
GGTAGGTAAAAATTGGGTGTCAACAACTTCCCCTTCTTTGATCGGGAATGAAGGATGAATTGGTGATGAAAGAACGTTGGCCTAGTGGCCAATTTTGTCCGACCGAGGAACAATCTCGATGGGGCTGAACGAAAAGGAAATAGGAATTGTGAAATGTTATGGCCGAGACTTTGGTATCAAGTCGCCTACATATCTTGAATTTACGAGAATCAGGCCGCGTGTAGTTAAGATATAGTGTTGAACGAAATCCCTAAAAATTGACAACACGAGGCTTAGATAAGGATGGGGATGAATCGACAAGATTTAGAATGCATTAAAAATAAACAGGTGGGAGTAAGGTTCGAAAATTAGGGATAAGTCAAGAAAATAGTAGGAAAGGCACTACCATCCGTAGCTTATTCTTCCTCGACATTCGCATAAGCAAACAATTAAAGCATATGCAAATACTTCGTAAAATAAACTGGTATAAGAAATTAAACATGATGCAAGTTCCCTTTAGGCGATGAAAGTTTTCTTCGAGACAAAGGATGATATCTCTAAGCTATGATGTCTTGGGCCATGATATGCAAAAATAAATTCCTTAGGCCATGAAATGATGTCCGCAGGCTATGAAAATATGACGCCTTTATACTATGATGCCTTAGGAGCATGATAAACGAAAAGTAAATCCTTATGCTATGACATGATGTCCGTAGGTCATGAAAATGACGCCTTTAGACAATGACGCCTTCAGAGCATGATAAACGGAAAGTAAATCCTTAGGCCATGAAATAATGTCCGCAGTCCATGAAAGATGAAACCTTTGGACTATGTCGCCTTCAGATGAGTAGAAAATGATAATTTAAAGAAAGTAAATTATTCGAGGGCATAAATCACTCTATTGATAACTCTGGTTTATTCGAGCTCAGTGCAGATAACTTATAGGGCTTAGAATGCAATAATGGGCTCAAATGCATAAAACGGGCTCAAATGCATATATCCTATATACCTCTGGCTTAACATGCAAATACAAGCTCAGATGTATATCAAAATACAAATACGGGCTCAAATGCACATATCACGTATATCATGGGCTCAACATGCGAATAGGGCTCAAATGTATATCAAAATGGAAATACGGGCTCTAATGCACATATCACGTATATCACAGGATCAACATGTGAATACGAGCACAGATGTATATAAAAATGCAAATATGGGCTCAAATGCATACGACGGGCTCAATATGCAAATATGGGCTCAAATGCATACGACGGCTCAATATGCAAATAGGGATCAAATGCATGCGATGGGCTCAATATGCTAATATGGGCTACATACAACGAGCTCAATATGCAAATACGGGCTCAAATGCATACGAAGGACTCAATATGCAAATACGGCTCAAAAATGCAATACGGGCTTGAATATATATATCATGTATATTACGGAGCTCGATAATGCATATATCATGTATATCACGGGCTCGAGGAATGCATATAAAAGCTTAAAATTCAAATACGGGCTCTTGATGAGGGAATAGAAAGATATAAGTAAGGGTTCAAAGGGTAGAATGATTTAGCTCTGTGTCACTTTTGCAACAAGATGTCCTCCATTGCTACCTTTTGCATTTCGTTATTTCTGCACTCAAAGAAAATTATTAGTTTGTAAAGGGGAGTTTGATCTGTACGTCTGTCCTATAACACCCTCATTTTTGCTAGCCACTTGTTGTTGAACTCCGTCTAGGTATATGCTCGGGCACAAGGTTTAAATAAAAGGCGTACTTTTAAAATAATTTAGCAAAATTAAAGTGAAAGTTGAAATATTTAAGAAAAATCTACTTAAATCATAGGCTATGACATATTTTAAAACCATACAACATCTTTGGAAAATTGAACCCTTGTCTTGACTTGGTCTTGATGAAATTTTGAGATCCTTAAAATTTCTACCCGAGATGAATAGCCATCGCTGTTAAGAACAACCGAGATCCAATGAGAATTTGCGCGTAGTAGAACATGATGTAGACTTCTTTTGCAAATGACCCTAAAAAATTCTGCCCCAGTTTGCAACTAATTAACCATATTACCACAGAAACTTGGTTGAAACATCCAGATCATTTCAGTAGAAGGGGAGAAGAAGATTTTATTAAGATGTAGACCGAGTCCTATAGGGATGCCTACGTATCCCTCCTAAATAGGAATCAGGTCCAACGTAGTTCAGGTTACAAGGCAGAGAAAAAGTAAATTCCCAATCTAAATATAGTATCTCTTAAAAGCGTCTGAGTTTATAGGCTTGGAGATTTCACCATCCATCTCTGCTAAGATAAGTGCTCCTCCTGTCAGCACCCGGTGAACCATGTAAGGACCTTACCAGTTAGGCGAGAACTTGCCTTTAGCCTCATCTTGGTGTGGAAAAATCCGCTTCAAAACTAACTGCCCAGGTGTGAAAATCCTTGGCCGAACTTTCTTGTTAAAAGCCTTAGTCATCTTATTCTGATAAAGTTGACCATGAAAGACTGCATTTATCCTTCTTCCATCAATGAGTGCTAATTGCTCAAATCTGCTTCGTACCCATTCTTCATTGCTCAGTGTCGCTTCTTGAATAATCCTTAAGGAAGTAATTTCTACCTTAGCTAGTATTACCATTTCATTACCGCATACCATCATATAAGGCATAGCTCCAGTAGACGTTAGGAGAGTGGTACGATATCCCAATAAAGAAAAAGGCAGCTTCTCATGCCAATGTCTGTAGTTATCGATAATCTTGCGCAAAATCCTCTTGATATTCTTGTTTGCATCCTCGACGGCTCCATTCATCTGTGGCCTATACGTAGTAGAATTGCGGTGCTTGATCTTAAAGCTTTCACATGTTTCTCTCATAAAGTCACTATTCAAATTTGCACCATTGTCGGTAATGATAGACTCGGGCACTCCAAATGGGCAAATAAGATGGTCTCGAACAAAATCTGTCACTACCTTCTTCGCAACAAAAATGAATCTATGTCCATTAGATGTTACATGCTCAATGGGACCAATTACATCCATTCCCCAAGCTGCGAACGACCAAGGCGAGCTTATGGCATGAAGCTCGTTAGGAGGAGCTCGAATAACATCTGCATGGGTTTGGCACCGATGGCATCTTTGCACATATTTGATACAATCTGTCTCCATAGTCAACCAGAAGTAGCCAGCTCTCAAAATCTTTTTGGCCAGCACAAAATCGTTCATGTGAGGCCCACAAGTTCTAGCGTGGACTTTTTCAATAAAATTTGTTTCCTCCTTTGCATCCACATATCTTAACAATCCTAAATCCAGGGTCCTCCTATAACGGATTTCTCCATTTAGGAAAAATTGGTTGGCTAACCTCCAAACTTTGCATTTTTGGACGCTTGTAAAATGCTCAGGATAACTCCCATTCTTCAGATACCTTTTAACGTCAGCATACCACGGTTCACTATCTGGTTCTTCCTCAAGCAGGTTGCTTATGTATCTGAATGGGAATGGGATCAACGTAGTTCTTATCGGGATGTTGGATCATCAAGGATAATGTAGCCAATGCATCTGCAAATTCATTCTGCACTCGAGGAAGATGCCGGAACTCAATTTTGACAAACCTCTTACACAGTTGTTGCACACAATGCAAATAGGGAAAGATCTTTGGATTCTTCGTGGCCCATTCTCCTCTCACTTGATGCATCAACAAATCAAAGTCTCCAATTACCAATATGAACTGCACATTCATGTCAACTGCCAGTCGGATACCCAAGATGCAAGCTTCATACTCAGCCATGTTGTTAGTACAAGGAAATCGAAGCTTAGCTGATACAGGGTAATGCTGCCCAGTCTCTGGTACCAACACGGCTCCAATATCGACCCCTTTGAAATTTTTTGCTCCATCGATGAATAACCTCCTACCATTATACTCTTCGGCAATATCTTCTCCTATGAAGGCTACCTCCTCATCGAGAAAGTATATCTTCGGTGGTTCATACTTCTCGTCCATAGGATTTTCCGCCAAATGATCTGCAAGCACCTGCCCTTTTTCCGCTTTCTAGGTGACATAGACAATGTCAAACTCACTCAACAATATCTGCCTAGCCATCTTTCCTGTCGGCATGGGCTTTTGGAAGATATACTTCAGCGGATCCATTCTGGAGATTAGGTAGATTGTGTAAGAGGACAAATAATGCCTCAACTTCTGAGCTACCCAAGTTAAAGCACAACACGTCCTCTCAAACAATGTGTATCGTGCTTAATACGGGGTGAACTTCTTGCTCAAATAGTATATTGCTTGCTCCTTCCTCCCTGTCTCATTATGTTGCCCCAAAACACAACCAAAGGCGTTTTCTAGCACGAACAAATACAAAAGCAGAGGTCTTCCCTATTCTGGTGGAACTAAAACTAGAGGCTTTGAAAGATAATCCTTGATTCTATCGAAATCTTTTTTAAATTCAGGAGTCCACACTGTAGAAGCAACATTTCTTTCAGCAATTTGAAGATAGGCTCGCAAATGATCGTTGACCGAGCAATGAAACGACTGATATAGTTGAGTCGTCGCAAAAAGCTCATGACTTCCTTCTTGATCTTTAGTGGAGGGAGCTCCTGCATGTATTTAATCTTAGTTGCATTCAGCTCGATACCACAACGGCTGACAATAAATCCTAATAATTTTCCCATCGGAACACCAAATGCAGACTTTGCCGGATTTAGCTTCAGATTATACTTCCGCAATCTGTTGAAGAACTTTCTGAGTTCGGCCAAATGATCTGAACTTTTCTTCAATTTGATAATAACATCATCCACATAATCCTCAATCTCCTTATGGATCATGTCGTGGAAGATAGTGGTCATGGCCCTCATGTAGGTAGCTCTAGCATGTTTCAACCTTAATGGCATCACCTTGTAGCAATATACGCCCCATGGCAAAAGGAAGGTAATCTTTTCAGCATCCTCATCATGCATTCTGACCTGATGATAGCCAGCAAAACAATCCACGAACGACTGTGTCTCATGCTTCGCACAATTATCAATATGGATCTGGATGTTTGGCAGCGGAAAATCATATTTAGGGCTGGCCTTATTGAGGTCTGTATAATCCACAAAAACTCTAACCTTTCTGTCCTTCTTCAGCGCTAGCACAATATTGGCCAACTAAGTAGGATACTCCGCTACTTTAAGGATTCCAACGTCGATATGCGTAGCCACTTCCTCTTTGATTTTCAGACTCATGTCAGGCTTGTATTTCCTCGACTTTTTATGATGGGAGGATATGTTGGATCAGTAGGAAACCTATGCGCTACTATGGAATGGATAAGTCTAGTCATATAAGCATAGGACCAGGCGAAGATGTCCTTATATTCTTTCAAAAACTCTATGTACTCCCCAATCTCATCTTTCAGCAAATGAGTGCTGACTTGGGTCTCTTTAGGCATCTCTGCATCTTCCAGGGTTACCACATCGGTCTCTGCTAGATTTGCTTTGGGCTTGTATTCAAACTCTTCTACTTCCCTTACAATTTCAGCTGGTACCTCATCCTCTTGAGCTTCTAATGATTTGCCTAGGTTATGTCGTATAGTTCCATTACAATCCATGGCCTTAGATTCAACGCATTCAATACTAGAAATTCTGAAAATATAAATAAAACAGAATCAAATATATGAAAGGAAAATAATTTTATTAATTGAAAAACTTTGCTCAAAATTTGACATAGTATTCAAATGAAATTTAATGACTTCGAAATCAAAAAATTTTATTTTAAAACAATGATAAAAAACTGATCCTTTTAGTCTACCGAGATGCCTGGCAAGTTCTAGATAGAGTGGCTCTCCAGTTGGCGACCCCTATTTGAGTTCCAGCTTCCTGTTGNTCCCCCTCATTAATAACAGCATGGAAACTTCTCTCACTCAGCTCCTCCAAGAACAGATCCTTCAAACTGAACAGCACAACGTCTTCCTCGGCCTACTTGATATCAAGAAAACCATCAGACATGAAAGTTTGCTGAAGCGAAGGCAGTGGGTTGGGTAACAAGAAGCTTCTACTCCCCAAAGGATACTTCCAATTGCTCATCTCCTCGGCAGTGGGTTGGTACCCCAATCCAGAAGTAGTTTTTTGAGTTGCCACATGCAGAGGCTTTACTACCCCTTGCAATCTAACCTCAAGGCCCTTGTCTGGCTCGAATCCTAACCACAACAACATACTCAAAATTTTATCGCTCCACTATATTCCCTCCTCAACGACACCAACAATTTCTAGGGTGTGGAAACTCTCCCCGTCCAAACCTCCTTACCTTCAATGACGGGGATAACTGGAGAAGCATAGATAGGACAACTTTCGTCCTTGTGGACCGTGACCTCTTGGTAATTCCACTCGAAGTTCAAGCATTGGTGCAGATTTGAAGGAACTGCCCTTGCAGCATGAATCCATGGGTGCCCCAATAGTAGATTGTAGGAGGCTAGGATTTCCATTACTTGGAATGTTATGGTAAATGTGGCGGGCCAACCAGTACATCCAGATCAATTTCTCCCACGGTGTCCCTTTGTGAACCATCAAAAGCTTTGACGTTCATCTTACTTAGCTTGATTCAGGCGAGGTCAATTTCCAACTGGGTCAAAGTATTTAGGTGGAAAATGTTTAAATCGGAACCTGGGTCAATCAACACCTTGGTGATAAATTTGTCTGCGTGCTGCACCGTGATATGTAGCGCTTTGTTATGAGCCACACCTTCCACAGGCAATTCATCTTCGTGGAATGAGATCTTTTGGGCTTCAAATACTTGTCCCACCATGTGGGCCACTTCACTACTAGATATGCTTGCAAGAACATATGCTTCTCCTAACACCTTCATCAGAGCTTTTTGGTGTTGATCAGAGCTTTGCAAAAGGGACAAAATAGAAATTTGAGCCAGGGTCTTTCTCAACTGTTCCACCACATTGTATTCCTTTGTCTGCACCTTCTTCCAGATACCATTATTTTCAACCTCCGCCGCTAGTTGTTTTCTTTTATCGGCTCCTTGAGCCAAAGTGTCGGGAGTGTATACCCATCCAGACCGCGTCAACCCTTATGCCGCATACCATTATTTTCAACCTCCGCCACTGGTTGTTTTCCTTTGTCGGCTCCTTGAGCCAGAGTTTCGGGAGTGTATACCTATCCAGACCAAGTCACCCTTTGTGCCGCATCCGCCTCCAGTACTTTTGCTCCTCGTGGGGCATTTTCCTAGTAGCTCTAAGGCTCCATTTTGTGCGAAGTTGGAGAAACTCTTAACACTGTAAATGGAAGCCTTGGCGTAGATACCTCAACCTCGAATGTAGGACGTCTCTGCACTCTCTTGGATGGGTCTGAAGAAGAACCTGCTTTGTGATCGATCACCCCAATGGTATTCGATAAATCTTCAACCTCATCACAAGAAATCATATTCACTTGGTGGTTTGGTAGAGGATTACTTGTTACATTCAGTGTTGGGTCTTTGAGGTGAATGACCTTTGTATCGATTAGTTTCTGTATCTTGTCCTTCAGCAATCTGCAGGACTCTGTAGTGTGCCCTCTCATGCCTGAATGATACATACATACTTTGTTGTGTTCATACCACTTAGCTTGGGTATCGACCTAGAGGGCGGTAATAGACTCGATGTAACCCGCTTCTTTCAGCCTCACATACAGTTGATCAATTGGTTCTGCTAACAGGGTGTAGGGTTTTGTTGGCCTCCTTTCAAATTGGGACCTAAGCCTTTGGCTTGATTCAGGAAAAGGTCGTGGGTGAGAAGGTTGTAGATAAGAAGGTTGTGGATAAGAAGGTTGTGTGCTATAGATGTTATAAGTAGGAGCTTGATAATGTGAAGGAGGAGTTTGGAAATGGGTCGGAGAAGGAGTTTGATATGGTGCTTGGTAAGAATGGGGAGTTTGGTATGGTGATGGAGCTTGGTATGGTGATGATGGAGCTTGATATGATGGAGATGGAGTTTCGTAGGGTGGAGTCTGGTACTGCGGGGTTGGAATTTGGTAGTGCGGGGGTGGATTCTGAGGTCTGTAAACATAATTCATCGGCCCTTAGGCTATCATAACAGTGCCAAATTCTTTCTTCTTGCGGCTTTCTGAAGTAGCCTCGGACTGCAAGGCTTTGTTAGCATCTTCCAATGCATTCAAGTTGATGATGGTACCATCCTTGATAGCGTCTTCAATCTTCTCTCCTAACTTGATGATCTCTGCAAAACTTTTCTCACTAACTAACATCAATCTTTCATAAACTTGCGGATCCAAAGTCTGCATGAAAATATCTTTCACCTGTACCTCCTCCATTAGGGGCCATACTCTGGCGGCCTCGGTCCTCCAACGAGTTTCAAATTCTCTGAAAGTCTTAGTGGGCTTCCTCTTCAGGTGTTGTATGTAATTCAAATCAGGTGCTTTTTCTATATTGAACCCAAAGCGATATACAAAGGCTACTGCCATCTCTGCCCAGGTAAATCACTTCTTCGGATTTTGCTCCACGAACCAGCTAAGAGCATCACCGGTCAAACTTGTCATGAATAATTTCATCCTTATCTTCTCCTTTTGTCCCACTCCTACCACCTTGTCACAATACAATCTCAGGTGGGCCCTTGGATCATCAGTCTCAATAAATAGTTCAAACTTGGGAGGTTTGTACCCCTCCGGTAGTTCGACATCTGAGTGTATGCACAGGTCTTCATAGTCTAGACCCGTTATTCCTTTGGTGCCTTCAACACTTTGCAATCTACTATTCATCTTCTTTAACTCCTCTTCTAGAGTTTGAATCAGCCTATCCTTTTCTGAAGGCTCAGATTCCTCCAAATGGTGAGTCACAGGCGCCGTCTCCACATAGATTGGGTTGACTTGGATGCGGGCATAAGTTGCATTTATATTGGCTGTTGAAGGTATTTCTTGGGCTAGTGATGGGTAATAGGAGGTAACAAGAGCTGGCGAATTTGGATACGTATTATGGAGGGTATTGGTAATATTGGGGCGGGGTATCTTGTGGTGGAGCTACGGTTGTGAGGACATAGGGAGGTTGGCAGGTGCTTTTGAATTTGAGGCATCAGCTTGAACCCCAAATGATGTAGCCTGGATGTTTAAACTGCGAACTTGTGCTAACTCTTCTTAAAGCTCAAAGATTTTCTGTTCGAGCCTCATAATCACCTCGTTATAACCTGGAGGGTAAACCCCTTAGGAATTATCTCGTTCATCCCTAGAAGTACTTTTACAACTCTTATTTGAGATGTTGTTGTGCTCATCCATCTTATTCTTCCCTTTGTTGCGGTTAGGAATGGGAGGAGGAGAAGGAGGAGCCCCTTTGGACCTTGTATAGTAGGCCAGATTTGCACAGATCAACCTTTGGGAAAGGGAAAAATAAGAAAAACAACAAACAAATCCACAGTTAGTAAGAGAGGTTAGAAATCAAGATCAAATAATAAACATGTTGACGCATTTCCTAGTTTTGGAGCCCCTTTTATGCCAGAGGTAGGCCTAATGAGTTTGAGAGACAAACATGCTATTAAGTATTGTCATTTTGCTCCCAAAAATAAACCCCAAAATGAAACTTTATTAAGATAAAATGTTGCAAATACAAGAAAATGACTAAAGAAAAATAGCATTCAACTAAATCTTGAAAACTTCTTCAACGGGGTCTGCTTTCTTTGGGTCTTCCATCACTTTTTAAAAATGGTGGTGACTAAACAGGAGATAGGCCAATGCTCGATACTTCCCAATAGCTCCCCCATTCAGGCATTCTTCCCCATGTCTACTGAATTCTTCATGCAATTCTTGTATCCTTGAATCAACACCTAAGGCGCAATCTTTCCAGTACTCCAACTCTTGGCCCATCTCAGCAGTTTCTTTGGCATTGTCTTCGTGTAACTATCGGTGACAAGCCTAAGAATCTTGGACCTTCCTCTTTAGGCGGCGATAGAGGGTTTATGCTTGGGCTTCCTTATCCTCCACATGCTTGCCTCATTTAACACTTGATATTGCAGCACTAGCCCAGTCGTCATGTAGCCACTTGATGTATCCTGTTACATAACCTACTTGATATCGGTCAATGCTTTTCTCATTGAGGTAGATCTTTTTGTTCCACGCTTTTGCAATGTCCAGAGCATGCGGAACAAATTTGTCCCTGTAATCCACTTGGTATGCATCCATGTCGGCAACTCTGGGTATTATTTACATTCTTCTAGCCTGATGCATTGTCCGCATCAGAGAGTATGGTTGAAGACCTCGGAGTCCTATCAAAACCAAATAGTACCGAGACTTTGTATATACCATGAAGTTAGATCTCGAAAACCAATCGAACATCCATTACACGTAGTCTTCTGTCAAATTACCCAACATTTGACCCCATTTTTCTACCTCCTCAGGCCTTTTTATCGGCTTAACACCCATACTGACCTTGTAATGATGAGTGGCAATGTGATTGGTTTCTGTAGGTCGAGGCATGGTTGGATTGCTATGCACTTTTTAAAGATGTTCAATAAGCTACAGTTGAAGCAGCAGATTACATCCTTCAAAATGCTTGAACCCATTTTTGCATTTTCCCAAAGCTTGATAGATGTCGACCATAATCATTGGGACGATTGTACACGGTCCTTTATCAACACCTTTGCACAAGGCATGAACAACTGAAATAAGGTAGGTATCAATGTCTTCCTCGACTCCTCGTGGGAAGACCACCATCCCCAGAAAATAAACTATTCTTTTGCTCATCCACGATCTCGGATCGGGACTCTCTATTTCGTAGATCTCGCGAGACGAATTGTGACCAAACCTATTGAGAAAATAAACACCCGAAATCCTTCCCTTCATTACATGGAACACCATGTTGCTACTTTGTAACCCTAACTTGTCACGCATATCTTCTAAGGTGACATGTTTCGGTATAACCATTTCAACTTTTTCTCATTTCCTTTTCCTCCATAACCTGCTCACATTTTCTACATACTCTCCAATTTCTTCCAATAATGGAGTCATCTCAATATCACCAAATCTGAAAACAACCCTTTTCTCATCCCAAAATGCGGTGGCCGCTTTGATAAGTTCTCGACAGGGAGCAACTTGTATAAGAGAAGGTAAGTGTCCCAACACTTTTCTCACCCCGTTTTGACCGTATTCTCCTAAATCGACCCACCATGATTTCAATATCACGGGCATGCACCAAACCATGCCAAACCTTGGGTAGGAGGTAGGGAGGCTCATTGTACCTGCAACACCAAGAAGGTTAAACTACCTACCCACCCAGGAGCAAAATGACATTACTTAACATTATTCTCTCTCAAAATCCACATAATTTATGGATCATCTTCCTCGGGATTTTAAAATCCCTTAAGAATCAGGCCAAGGTTTCCCTATTAATCTTGACGTGCCAGGGACGTTGCGATTTTTCTAAGTTTAAGATGATGTGCACACCTTACTAAAGGCGTACACGGTCAAGATCTAGGAATAAGAGTGGGTATGACACGGTTCCCTCAAGCGGACGACACGAGAGTGAGGAAGCTTATGACCTTCGATGCATCGCTGATCGACCAAATCATAAGGCATTCCTCGGGAGTGTTTTTATAGTGAACGACCGTGAAACCACACAACCGTTGTCAAGTGTGTGACAGTGAGATGTTCCCAAGTGGGGGAAAGTATGAGTGGTATGACAATTAACAAAATAAAACACATAGCAAGTAAATGTTTATTACATATTACTAGCGGTAAATAATATCGGTGAAATGAAAAGAAAAAGAAAGAAAACTGTTAGTAACTTCATGTTTTAAAAAAAATAGATAAAGAATAAACTATTATAGAAACAAATAAGCAAAAAGGTTTTAATCATTGTTACACCCTGTAAGATTCCCGGCATCTAGATGGCCTATTCGCACATTGGTTAAGCATATTTGAAAGCCATACGTGCTAGAAAAAGGCACGGGAAAAGATCGGACGTAAAACCTGTCGAACCATCGCGGAAGGAGCCGGAGCAGAGCCCCTCCGCGATGGCGCCGTGTCACGGAGGCGGGGCCACCGTGTTGGCTCCGTGACACGTAGGGCCTGTCCAGGCCCAAGTATATAAAGCCCCCACTTCAGTTTGTGATGATATAATATTTTAATAATTTCCAGAAAACGTAGCAAAACAGAGAGAGACGAAGAGGGGATATATATTATCGTTTGATTACGCTGCCAAACGTAGTCCAAACCCAAATTAACCTCAGGTACCGAGGTATTT
>JACEIK010000131.1:326330-358663 GCA_018107945.1 Datura stramonium | reverse complement strand
TTTCACCCCGTATTCCTATTCCTGTGGGTTCGACATTCCGGTTCTTAAAAAGAGCCACTATATTACTTGTACGACCCGTACACTTGCGGGCTCATCAGTAGCTAAATCTTTAACTAGAGGTGTGCGATGATGAATGCTTAATTAGAGTCGGTATTGCTAGAGTCATTTAACTAAGTGTAAATATGTTAGATTCTCTCCAATCTATAATTGAAGATCCATTGATATTGAGGTGAGTCTAATTGTTCTTACTTGATTGTTGCTTGCCAAAGAGGAATTAAGTATTGGGAGAGAATTTAATAGTGGGTATGAATTAGAGATTGTGAAATTGGGCTAGAAATAGCAAAAATTACATTCTCACTCCTAATTGATAGCTAATAGCTAGAAATTAATGCAGCTATTAACCCAAATATTGGGTTGAGTTAATAGTGTCTAGAAGTTTGAAAGAACTCTAGCAAGAGGTATTTATAAGGCTAAAAAGCATTAAATACCCATTTTCCGAGATTATTTACACTAATTGAATTTATGAGATGACCTAGCATGATCCTATTTAGTTAGCAAATCATCTACACCACACCTCTAGTCTTACACATTCTTGTCAATAACCTTGGTAATTTTTCTATCTTAGTCAGCCAAATTAGAAGTTATATTCTATTACAAATTTCAATTTCCCTCAACTGATTTATTTCTATGTTATTTCTAAGTGGTGCAAGCTAAATTCAATTTCTCAATCGATACTCGTAACCATCATTCACTAGTCCCTGTGGGATTAGAGCCCGACATCCGTCAGGATATTGTTTTGATACAGCGACCATTTATACTCTTTGCATGAAGAGTATATTTTGGACATTATAAAAAATGGCGTCGTTGCCGGGGACTAGCACTTTATATTCTTGTGTTAATTGTTAATTTGAATTAGTTTTACACCGTGATTGTTGCTATTAACCTAACGCTGTGTGGCTCATGAGTAGCTTCGGAAGGTGGACACGTGACCCCAAGGGTGTGCCTTGTGTGGAGACTATTAAGCTAGTAGACAAGGTGTTGTGTAGAGAGAGGAAGAAAGACACAATGTTGCTGGTCATGATGAAGCAGATGGAGTTGTTGACAAACTAAATGAAGGGTTTCCATGTAAGAAACCACATAGACAATCACAACGATGAGTATTCTTATCATGGAAATCAAGGTCGAAGCAATGTTTAGTCAGTTGATACGAGTAGCTAGGAGAGCGATGAGTCAGTCCCACCGCACATAGAAAGCACTCTCAAAGTGGTGCTTGAAGAGGTCCTTTCAATTGAAGAAGGAATTCAGGACTTGTGCAGTAAACTATTAGACCTTATGACCACCGTGAAGAGTCATGATGTACTAATCCAACAATTGGAGGATAGGATGAATGAGTTAGCATCTCCGGTGGCAGCTCAAACAACAGAAACCAAGACTTCCTCACCTCAGGCCATCATGGTCGATGATATATTTGAGCGGGAAATGGAGGAAGAGGTCGTAGGAGAAATGATTGCTGATTTCTTTTTGAAAGGTGAAGAACTCGAGGAGGTTCGTCAAGTACATAGGAAGATAAGGAATTATCCTTTCCAACCAAGGAAGCTTGACCTCGACTTAAAAAATCGTACAACACCTCCTTACAACCATCTATTTGTGGCACCTCCGAAGTTGGTGCTCAAACCCTTGCTCACTCACTTGTAATATGCATATTTGGGGGAGAATGAGATGCTCCCAGTCATCATTTCAGCAAAATTCGCTCCTTATCAAGTAGAAAAACTCATTGTGGTATTGAAGAGGCATATTCGATCTATAGGGTGGTCAATAGCCGAGATCATCGGTATTCCTCCAGGGATTTTCCCTCACAAGATTAATCTTCAAGAAACCTGCAGCCCATCGGTTGAGCACCAAAGGAATTTGAACCTACATATGCAAGAGGTGGTTTAAAAGGAGATTATTAAATGGCTAGATACATGTGTGGTATATCCTATCGCAGAAAGCAGTTCGGTAAGCCCTGTGTAGTGTCTGCCAAACAAAGGAGGCATTACGGTTGTCCCTAATGAAAAGAATGTATTAATTGCCACACACCCAGTCACTGGATGGAGAGTTTTCACAGATAACCGTAAGTTAAACTCCTGGACAAAGAAGGATCATTTCCTGGTTCCCTTCACTGACCAAATGTTAGACTGGCTGGCCTGTAAGGAGTACTATTGTTTCTTGGATGGATAATCGAGATACAATCAAATTTTTATTGCACCCGAAGATCAAGAAAAAACCACGTTTACATGTCCCTATGGCACTTTCGCGTTTAAGAGGATGCCTTTTGGTCTTTGCAACACCCCCTCGACTTTCCTAAGATGCATGATGTCCATCTTTTCAGATATTTTGGAAGATACTATAAAAGTTTTCATGGATAACTTTTCAGTTGTGGGGGAATCATTTGATGACTGTTTGACACACTTAGAGGAGGTATTAAAAAGATGTAAAGAAATAAATTTGGTCATTAATTGAGAAAAATGTCATTTTATGGTAAAAGAAGGGATTGTGTTGGGACATAAGATTTCTGAAAAAGGAATTTAGGTGGACCAAGCCAAATTCAACGCCATTACTCAGTTACCTCCACTGTGCACCGTGAAGGGTGTTAGGAGTTTCCTCGGACATGCGGGTTTCTACCGCAGATTTATTAAGACTTCTCTAAGATAGCTCATCCTATATTTTAGCTACCGGAGAAAGAAGCAAAGTTCAAGTTTGATGAGGAGTGCTTTAAGGCCTTTGTGGAGTTGAAGGAAAGGTTGATTTCCTCTCTAATCATTATAGAATCTGATTGATCAAAACCCTTTGATCTCATGTACGATGCCAGTGGGGTGGCATTAGGAGAAGTCCTTGGTCACCAGAGACACAAGATATTTCACCCAATCTACTATGCTAGCAAGGCCCTAAACGATGCACAAACAAACTACATAGTAATGGAGCAGGAGTTACGCATTGTTGTGTTTGCGTTTAAAAAGTTTCGAGCATATTTGTTAGGAACAAAAGTGGTGGTGCACTCGGATCATGCAGTGCTCAGGTATTTAATAGCCAAGAAAGATGCTAAACTGAGACTGATCAGGTGGGTTCTGTTGTTGCAGGAATTTGGCTTTGAGATGAAGGATCTTAAGGGATTTGAGAACGAAGTGGCCGACCATCTATCACGCCTAAACACAAGTGGGAAGCCAGGAGCACATGACGATATCAATGATTCCTTCCCGAATGAGCGTATTCTGGTTGCAACCCACGATCTAACACTGTGGTTTGCCGATTTTTCTAATTATTTGGCCAGCAACATTATACACGAAGGATTGAACTTTCAACAAAAGAAGAAATTTATGCATGATGTCTGGAAATTTTATTGGGACGAACCTTACCTCTTTTGGAGTTGTGCAAATGGTTTAATACTATAGTGTGTTCCATAAGTAGAGATCGTCCTAATTCTAGAGGCTTGTCATTCTTAATCTGTTGGGGGTCATTATGGGAGTGTGCTCAAAGTAGCTAAGGTGTTACAGTATGGTTTTATTGGCCTACACTACATCAGGATGCCCATGACATTGTGAAGCAATGTGATCGATGTCAAAGGATAGGGAGAATTTGAAGGAGGCATGAACTTCCGCTAATACCAAACAGTTAATGTTACCAGAACCGATTGGGCGCGAGAGTTAGATGATGCCTTTTGGGCATATCGAACTGCATTTAAAATGCCGATAGGGATGTCTCCATATTAGTTGGTGTTTGAAAATAATGTAACCTCCCTGTTGAGTTAGAACAAAAAGCATTGTGGGCATTGAAAAGCATAAATCTTGAATGGGGAAGAGTTGTCCCAGGACGAGTTCATAATCTGCATGAGTTAGATGAATTCAGAATGAGGGAATATGAAAATGAAACTATTTACAAAGAAATAATGAAACATTATCATGACCAAACACTGTTGCAGCATAGTTTTGCTCTAGGGAACTGGATGTTGTTATTTAATTCACGCCTTCGGCTATTCCCCGGGAAATTAAAATCCAAATGGTCAAGCCCTTTGAAGGTATCTCAGGTGTATGAGAATGGTACTATAGAACTCCATGGAGAGAATGGGAGAAAGTTCAATGTGAATGGCCAATGAGTTAAAAGATATCTCAGGGTGTTGGAAGGAGCTGACCGAACAGAGGTTGTATATCTAGATGAACCGTAGGTCCTGGAGACCTTCGTCGTGCCACAATGATAACTAAGGTGCTTCTTGGGAGGTAACCCAAGAATTTTTTTCTAACTCTTCTTATATGTATTGTTGTTTTTGATTTTTATAGGTTAGTTTGTGAACTTCAAGAAGAACAAGCACAAGGTTGGCCGGCGCTAGACCGGCGAACCGCAGGCAGCATTTTGCGAACCAAAAATGGGGCGCCGATCTTGCCCAATGCACTGAGGGATTCAAGTCTAGTCGGTGACCCATCTAGCAAAGCTCCTCTTAAAAGGTCAAACCGCCAGTCGTTCACCGATGTCAACCAATGTACCTAGGAGTAGACTTGTCATCGGTTTCTCATCCGGCAAAATATCGGTCATATTCTGCAACATGCTGTTTAGTCACTGATCTGATTTCTAGAAAGTCACTCAGGTAATATCATCGGCATCTACATGGGTGATTCGCCGGTCCACTTCGACGATCGCCGGTACGCCCCAAGTTGGAATATTTCCCTCTTTTAGATGTTTGACCAACCTTCCCACTTCCCCATTTTTTATTTCTCTCTTTCCCACCATTTTCATTCTCCTACAAAGCCCACTTTCCCACCTATCCCCTATAAATGACTATCATCTACCCGCCCAATCAACTTCCTCGCCTTTCTACTTTAAATACCCCCAACCACTTTCATTCACCCATCTTTTTCACTCCACTATAATCTCAACATACGAGTAGTAAGCAGAGGATGTCAGTTGTGGCTATTCACCTAATTTGTAAGGTCTTTGTCACTCACTCTCTAAGGTTCCAAGTACTATTGGTGATATTTTGTTTCTTGTGTGTTTATCTTATGCTTTTCTTTGCTATATGTGGTTGAATTTTGTTTTGTTATTTTACACGTGGGTGTCACATGGTTTTCAGGTGTAGTATGAGTGGGACACCCTCTCAAGTTGCCTAATGATAGATTGATTGACACCTTTCTTAAGGGCGACTTGTCGTTTTATTAGGTTAGGTTATGATTGGTGTACATCTATGTAGGGTTTCCTGTGGGTTAATTACATACAGGTCGGGTACCAGCAGACTGTCGGTTGTGATTTAGGAATCGCCAGTTATATTGCGGATTGAGTTGCCCAATATTCCATGCTGGCATCAATCTGCAGAGCACCGACGCTTCGTGGATCAAGATCGACGTTTCGTTGGTTGTTCGCCGATGTAACCTAAAGGCTATAATCATTGTATCTTCATTCTTTCCTTTTGATTTTATCTGGGTTTAACAATATGTCCACAATTCTAACCTTAGTTTGCAGCATCATGTATGTTTCCCCGCAATCTCACAAACGCCAAGCATCAATGCACACTAGCAACACACAAGTTTGGTTTGGGTTGGATAGAATGGAGGAGTATTATGTTGCTTTTAAGGAGAAGCGATCCATCCATGTAGAAGCCCAGTTTGAAGTGGACTCTTTCAAAAATGCCAGATATCTACGACCAAATTAGGATGCGCAATTTGGTTCCATTCAGCATACTGGCTGACCCATATTTTTCAGAATTGGTGTGGGAATTCTATGCATCATATAAGGCAAGGCAACGACTCCTAAAGCACAAGGGCCGCACAGAAGCATTACTGTGCCTACCATAGGTATGGGTACGTGGGCAAGAGGTGCCTATACTTCCAGAAGTAATCAATTTGCTTTATTGGGTTTAGCCGATCCAATCACACTTGACATTCCTCAAGAAGGTGGAAGATAAAGTGAACCAGTTCCAATGGGTATCCAACTGGATTGCAATTGGTCAACCACAATGGGCCATCTCCAGGGGTTTGATTCATCATTGTGACTTGAAATTAAAAGCTCGCATGTGGTTAGACTTGGTTTGTACAAGGTTAATACCTTCTCAGAACACAATTGAAGTCCCAACTGAAGTTTCCCTTCTTATTGCTTGCATCATGGATCATGTAAACATCAATGTTGTGGATCTTATTTCCGATCAATTCAAACGAAGGGCCAAGCAGCAGGCCATGACGTTGCTATTCCCTAGCCTCGTGAGTATGTTATGTGTGCGGGCTGCATGCCCTTTGTTCCGACCATTGGATCAGGCTGTGTAGGCCGACTGTGTAATTAAATCAGATACTAAAACTGACAAAGATGCTCCAGCTATGCAGCGAACAAAGTGTACAGAGAACAGGACTCCACCACCACCTTCAGCATCTTCTCACACATCGGCCAGCCAACTCTATACAGCTACCATCCCCACCCCGACACCTCCTGATTTGCTCAAAATAGCACAAAGGGCCCAAGTACATGAAAGCTAGCTTGTGAATCTAGCTAAGGCTATCCCATTCTTGATACAACTTTCCATCAAGAAAGCTATGCAGCCTGCTAGAGATATGTTGAAAAGCCTTTTCTCTACTATTGAGGTCCTTGAGAGTGAAGTGAGTACTTTGAGGAAAGGGGTAGCTGCACTCAGTGGACCTCCATCTACCAGCAACCAATCCCTCCTGAACTTGCAGCGGTGCTCGCGAAGCCCAAGGCACCCAGAAGTCCACCGGACGATTGGTGGGTGGGGTTTGACAACACGTCAGAAATAGTGTCAGATGAGGAGTTATATCATAGCCGGCCGCCACAACCTCCAATGCTCTCAGTGTATGATGTAGATCCATCTTGGACACCTAGTGGAGTGGCAACGACATCTTACCATGAGCTTTGTACTCTAATGGACAAATGGGTGGTGCTAGGACCGGGGAAACCAATGGAACTCCCACTTGATCCACTGCGATCGACATCTGAAGAAACGACTTTTTGGCACTTTAATGCATCCGTATATTCTTGGGGGCCTCATTTAACTCCCTGAGGTGGTCACTCATCATCATCATCATCCTTGGCCTCAGTATCACCATCATGGCCATCATCTCCAGATCCTCCTCCTCATCCCCTAAGCCCTCGAACAAGTCATTTATGGAGCCTCGGGTTGTAGAAGGGGCAGCCATAGCTGTGTCTAGCAGGCTCATTGATAACGTCCAAACTACACCCCTCTTAAAGAGAGAGTGTAAACGGTCATTGCTCAAAACAAATATTCCCGACAGATGTTGAGGTCGAATCCCACAGAGACTAGAGAATGATTTGCGCAAGTGTTATTTAGGAACTTTGAATTAATTCGTACCAAATCAAGGGAAATGAAACAATAAATTTTTGGGGGAAAAATAAAGTCAATAATGTTGTAGATTCTAAATCAGCTAGCCAAGATAGCAAAATAACCAAAATGGAGAGATAATAATGAGTGAAGACTAGAGGTGTGGTGTAGATGGGGTGCTAACCAGATGAGGATATGCCATATCATCAAATAATTGCCAATAAGTGTAAATAACTCTAAATGAGATGGCACCCGATGTTTTTCAACCTCTTGGGCACCTTTTTCTCAAGTCCTTTTCAACCTCGAGACACAATTCAATTAGCCCAATATAGTTTGGGTTAGTAGCTGAGCTATTTCTAGCCATCAACCATTAATTAGGATTATGAATATGGGTTTTGGCTGTTTCTATCCCCACACTATCACATCCATTCCTACTATCAAATTCTCCCCTAATACTTAATTCTTCTTTTTCAAGCTAAAATCAAGTAAGAAAACCAAACCCATATTTGCAACAACGGGCAATCAATTATGAATTGAAGAGAATTAACAGATTTACACTAATTAAGAAATATTAAGATGAATTTAGCAATACCCAATCTAATTAAACACCCATCATCACACACCTCTAGCTAATGATTTAACTACTCATAATTAAGAAACTAAAGAGCATATTCATTAATAAACTCAATGATTTCATTACTAAGAGCAAGCAAAATCAAACTCAAAATATGTCTGTAATAATGGTTATATCTTGCTAAGGAAGAAGATGAAATTATGAGAGAGCAATATTGAAAGTTCTTCTCCAATGGGGTTCTTCTCTCTCCAAAGAAAAATAAATGTTCCAAGATACGTACATAGTACTTTCTTCTAGGCTATATAAAAAAATAGGGCAACCAATCTCCTCTTTTTTAGTGCTAGACGTAATTTCCCCTGCTTAGGCATTTTTTCACTTGCGACAAAACCAACAATTAGCCGGTTGCTATCTGCGAGCCGCCAATCATTTTCTTTAACGATCAAGGGAAGTTCCATGGCCTTTCGGTGATGCCTTCGGTTGTTCGCCGATTTCTATCTGCGAGCTTCCGGTTGATTTCATATTTGGTCCAACAAGATCCAGCACCTTCTAGTGATGGAACCGATGAATCACCGATTGATGTCCACAAGCTGCTAGTTGAATTTTCTCCTTAAACCAGTGGTTGCCTACAATTGACTGGCATTTCACAAGTGTCTTCTGGTGGAGCGTCGATTTTCACCTGAATTCATGCTCTCTCTTCAAATCAGATACCTGCACATAAAAAGGCAAATAGGGCATAAAATTCATCTAAATGACTTGAAAACTAAGCTAAAGCTCATGATTAAGAGCCTAATGAGTTGGTAAATTACAAACTCATAACTTATGTCGGGAACCTCCATTGACGTTTGACCTTTCCATTCCCTCACTTCAGCCCGAAGAGAAGTGACAGCCCCTTCCACAACATCCACGCGAGAGAACAACTTTCTCAAGCTATCATACATCGACTTTATCTCCTATTTCACCATCTTGGAAATCAGTGCAAGGAGACTTTTAGCTAATTTCTGGAGTTGATCTTGTGGGATTGTGTCATCTTCACGAGCTTGTGGAGGCTGCTTGGGTGAGAAGATGTGGGAGGAGGTGCGGCTCCCCTACTAGGTGATTCTCCGGAAGCTTGGCCTAATGCCTTAGGGTGTTGCATGTTTAGATTGGCGGCCATGGGGGCCTGCTCTAAATCATGGGAGATGGACTCCTCGAGGACCTCAAAGGCTTGCATCAGCTTCCACTTATTGTTGGGAGCATCTGTGTCTCTCTTCCTATCATCTGTGATCACACCAATAGCGGAGCTTGGGGCTTCATCCCAAAAAAGTAGCACTCTTGTGCGGAGGCAAAGCTGGGATATGAGCACAACATAGGGCATTGAAGTGCCAGCTTGCCTCACCTTTTTTTCATTTGAATAGACACTATTTCCCCAAAGTTTATGGGGACCCCTGTTTATGATGCAAGTGATGTGATGACCACCTCCAAATTTATCCTCTGCTCATTCTTTGAGGGTATGATGCAGCCGCAAATGAAATCAAGCCACAACTTGGCTTCAAACTTCAAGTCATGTCGGGAGATATCGCCACCCATAAAATCCCCAAAAGATGTGTCGATTGCAATAATGGGAGCTATCCACCAGAAATGATCCTCCTTGTTGGCAATTCTGGCTGCAAACTCAGCTCCAAAGTCTATCTCATCCTCCCAAAATAAAGAATTGTTGGTAGCCGGTGTGATGTCTGATGTGCTATGGATATACATCACTTTCGACGCTCAAAACTAAGAAAATAGCATGGACTTAGGTGTATTTATGTGGATATAAGGAACTTTTCCTTTGGTTACAGGATAAATTGGTATTGGAGCTAAAAGATGCAAAATATAGCCTGAAGTGTGCAAAATAGGGTCAAATTGCAGTCCACATTACGAGCCGTAGGAAGGTCCTACGAGTCGTACTGGTGGCCATGAAAAGTTGTAGAAGGCTAATGTGGAAGAGATGCAGTATACGAGTCTCAGTATGAGTCGTACCAAGCTTTTACGAGTAATGGTGATGAAGTCGTGAAAAGATTCAGAATATTTGCATAAGAGGGTGACTCCTGCTAGGGAAAGGAAGTACGAACCGTGAAATGAAGGTACGAGTCATACCATGGTAGTCGTGATGAACTTCAGAGATATTTCAAAGTCTTAGAGTCAAGCCACAAGAGCTCAATATGTATTGTAAGATGGAGGTACAGTCGTACCAGGATCCAACACTTAGCCAAAATCCAGCCAGTCATGCAATGTACGAAAGGTTGCTATGGACCGTAGGATCTCGCTACAAATCATAGGTTGACTCGTGACGCGAGCGGAACCAGATATGGACATTCACCCTGTTATCCTAGGAAAAGGATTCTTGTGTCTGTATAAATACATTTTATGTTTTATTTTTCAGTAGATTTTTAATCGGAGACATTATTGGAGACAACATTAGACAATTGAGAGAAACAGAGAATTGAGTTGATTTGATTTATGATCAACCTTTTCTTGAATTCTTCTTGTTCTTGCTATTTGTTCTTCAAGATTTGATGATTAATTAAAGGAAGTGTTTTTCTCATTCATATTTGTAAGTATTAATTTATGTTTTTAATCATGAATGTAATTCACAACCTTACAACTATGAGAGGCTAAAACCTCTATAGGTAGGGTTGTGGGAACCATGGTGGACTAACAAGTTAGGGTTGCACAAAGTGATTGAAAACCAATAAAAACACTTATATTGTATTCTATTCATGCTTAAATATTTCTTAACGGTGCACAACGTTAGGACATGCCCGTATTCTTTACTTGCTTTGGTCTAAGTGGTAGAGATCAGGAAAAGAGAATTACAACGGAGCCTTGATCTTGATGATCATTGTATTAACTTGAACTGTGATCGCAGGATAGTTAAATCTGGAACTTAGTGATAATGGATAGTTTGAAACCGCTCATGAGACTTGGTCGAGTAATTGAGTATGGTCATTCAATAGGGATTGGTTGGTCGTTTGAATGAACCTCAGTTATCATTTATATAAGTAAGTATTGGTGATGATCACAAGTGTATACCTAAAGCAGTTATGAACCCATGGGGAACACAAACCCTAGTTATCCTTTAATATTGATTCAAAACCGGATTTTTGATAATTATTTTTATTATTTATTTTCTTTAGAACCCCCTAATTTTGAAGTAACTACCTCACAAGTTCACTTACCGGCTGTAATCTAGCTCTTCCATATTCTCTGTGGGATCGACCCCAACCTCTAGTTGGGTTTTTTATTGACAATGTACACTTCATAATTTAGTAAGAGATGTGGTTGGAGCCTTATCAAATGTGGCGCCGTTGCTGGGGAATACGACTAAGACTAGATTATTTGCTTCTATTTGACTTTTTGGTTGTTATTTCCTCTTTTACATTTTGGTTTGTTTGGTTTTGTCTCATCCAGGGAACCTCTTGGTAGAGCCAAGAATTTAAGACAGTGGGGGATGAGTCCGAGTTTCTTTACAAAGTCTAAATAGTCAAGATACTTACGTCGTGCCGCGACGTTAAATCAGGCGCTGCATGGGAGGCAACCCATGGATGGTGAAGTCTGAGTAGTCATAGGTATGTTCCCTTCCCTCTGTTTTTACATTCTATTCATAGGGAATGAAGCATGTTTTTTTAAAAAGGGGAGGGGGTGTACTTGTGATTTTTGGGATTTTTTATTCCACTGAGGATTTTTCTTGCAGTAATTCTTTTCCCTCAGGTATGCTATCTAGTAGAACCGACATGTGTAGGATTTTTATTTTTAGCTTGTGATTTTTATTTAATTAGAAAGTAACTTAGGAGTATTCAGCCAATAAAAATGCACTAGTTTTGGTTTTTGAAAAAAAATTGACCTTGTTTAAATTTTTTTTGATGCATTAGCTATGTATTTGTGACAACATATATGATTTCTGTGGATCTTTTGATTTCATTTAGTATATCAACATGAGTAGTCTTGTTAAGCCATGTATAAACCAGACAAGTGAGGTGAAAATATTTCATGTACCATGTGTGAGTGAGGTATATTGAATTTGGTATTATTTTGAAGATCTAGAACTTGCCTGGTTGGTCTTTGCATAGGCTAAGGATGGTTGGTTAGAATATGATCATAGGCCATTTTTGTTTAGCTCACTTTTAGCCTATATTACCCTACCAAAGTTGCATGAATCCCTTGATCCCAAGTTTGAGCCTGCTTTTGAGCCTTAATAGACCATGTTTCTTTGATTTACCGACAACCGGTACCCATTTGTTTACAATGAACCCGTTTTGGACTTGGTCCTTCCTTGATATCGTGACCCGCAACATAAGAAAATGCTTGTTGAAGGTGGATAGAGTAGGGGTGCCTAAAATGCTAAAACAAGAGAAAGGAAAAGAAAATAAAAAAAGATAAAAAGAGGTGGTGAGATGAAAAGGGCGAGATGAAAATGCCAGAATCTTGGCAAAGAAAACTCAAAAGAAAATGAAAATGGCAAAGTTGAAAACTCACCACAATCTATGGAATGTGTATAAATAATGGAAAAAAGTAATAAAAAGCATGCACAAATAACAGTGCAAATAGGCGAATGGTGTAGCTAATGTATGTAGTGCCAAGGAAGGGATAGTCACTTATAAAATCTTCCATCTTTATCATGTCCACTCTAAGCCTACGTTAAAAGCCATACCAAGTCCTATAGTTATCCTAATCCATCTCGATAAACCAAAGAAGAGTAGCAGTATCTAACACATAATACTTGTAACTTATTTGTGAGAGTGAGCACCCATTTTAGTCCCATGCTATGCTTGGCATTTCATATCCGAGTGGGGACTTCACTTGTGTGAGGGTAGATGGATGCCGTTTGCTTCTACCATTGGTCCGTGTGAAAATATTGGTGATAACTAGATTGCCTATTGATAGCTAGGATGACAGTCTTGATCCTCGCTTTATGATTTTTTGAGGTTGCTTGTAATGCATTAGTTGATGTTGTTCCATGAGAAAGGGTCGGGCAGTTTGTATAGAAAGTGCAAGTTTTGTTTGAGTATTGGTTGTAGTATCTTAAGTCTATTTTCTAGTTGAGAATTGTATTTAGTTTTTCTTTTCTTTTGGTTCGACGATATGCAAAAATTCATAAGTTGAGGGTGGCTGGATGTACGTGATTTACAACACTTTCGACGCTCAAAACTAAGAAACTAAAGATGAAATTAGGTGTATTTATGTGATATAATATTTAATTTTTCCTTTGGTTATAGGATAAATTATGTTGGAGATAAAAGATGCAAAAAGATAGCTCAAGTGTGCAAAATAGGCTCAAATTGTACCATAGTACGAACCGTAGGAAGGTCCTACGAGTAGTGCCGTGGCCATGAAAAGCTGCGTATACAATGTTGAAGAGATGCGTATACGAGTCGTACCTAAGCCTTGTACGAGTCATGGTGATGAAGTCAGAAAAGATTCAAGATTTGGCATAAGAGGCCGACTCGCTACTAAAGGAAGTACGAATCAAGGGAATGAAGGTACTAGTCGTACCATGGCGGTCGTGATGAACTTTAAATATTTTAAAGTCTCATAGTCAAGCCATGGAAGCTAAGTACGTATTGAAAGATGGAGGTAATGAATATATTAGATCCAAACAATTAGCCAAAATCTAGCCAATCATGCAATGTATGAAAGGACACACTGACCGTAGGGATCTCGCTACGATCGTAGGTTGACTCGTGACGGGGTGGAACCGATATGGAAATTCGCCCGTTAGCCTAGGAAAAGTATCTTGTGTCCAGATAAGTACAAGGAGGTTTTATTTTTAAGTAGATTTTTTATCAGAGGCATATTGGAGAACAAAACATTAGGATAATTGGAGAGAAATAGAGAATTGAGTTGATTTGACTTGTGATCGACCTCTTTCTTAGATTCTTCTTTGATTCTTGCTATTTGTTCTTCAAGATTTTTTGGGCTGAGCTAATTAGGGCCAAGTGTTTTCATTCATACTTGTAGTATTGGATTATGTTTTTAATCATGAATGCAATTAACAACATTACAACTATGAGAGGCTAAAACCTCCATAGCGTTAAAGGGGTTGTGGGGAACCATGGTGGATTAACAAGCTAGGGTTGCACAAAGTGATTCTAAAACCATTAAAAACATTTATATTGTATTCTCTTCATGCTTAAACATTTGCTAACGGTGCACAATGTTAGGAAATTCTCAAATTCTTTACTTGCTTTGATATAAGAGGTATAGATTAGAAAAGAGAATTACAATGAGCCTTGATCTTGATGATCATTGTATTAACTTGAACCGTGGTCTAGGAAAGCTAAATTTGGAACTTAGTGATAATGAATAGTTTGAAATCGCTCATGAGACTTGGTTGAGTAATTGAGTATATTCATTCACAGATTGGTCGGTCGTTTGAATGAACCTGGGTTATCATTTTTATAAGTAAGTATTGGTGATGATCACGGGTGTATACCCAAAGCGTTTATGAACCCATGGGAAACACAAACTCTAGTTATCCTTAATATTTATTCAAAACCTGATTTTTGATAATTGTTTTTATTATTGATTTTCTTAGAACCCCTAATTTTTAAGTAACTACCTCCACAAGTTCACTTATCGAATGTAGTCTAGCTCTTCCATATTCTCTGGATCGACCCCAACCTCTAGTTGTCTTTATTGACAATGTCCGCTTCATACTTCGCAAGAGGTGGTTTTGAGTGTTATCACCCCAACCTCTAAAGCCATCACAATAACTAAGTGGAATGCAGGGAATTCCTTAACTATGCTCTATGATTCATGCTTAATCGGGCTGGTATAATGCATAGAACTCGTGCACTAGGCTAGTGTAGAAATCTGGAAGAGATTAGCAGCATACGCCGTCAAGGCCATCAATTACGCCGTGATGTTAGGTGTGCCACCCGCCGCCCCACCAAGTTTCAGGCCGCTCTCTATCAAGTGATATGCCCCTTTCAAATAGGCTTAGTGCCCTCCATGTCTGGGCAAGACGAAAGATAAATGGCTAGTGTCAGGGACTGGTTGCCTTTGCTTTTCCCTTGCCCTTTGTTTTTAGATGTTTTTAGGGCCTTCCTTTTACTTGGTTTCCTTTGATGAAGACATGATCTGGGCAGAGACATGTTAGTGCCACCCAACAATAATTCTTTTTGTATATTTTTTGATAATGGAAAAGAAAGATCAATAATACCTAGTTAATTGATTGAGGGATAAACAAATGGAAAGATTAGAACCGGTAGTACCCCACAGTATCACCTAAGAAATGTGTGGGAAATCCATGAAGTGTTGTGGAGTCAAGGGATGCTTGCGTAAAATTGGGAGTAACCGGCACCACACCATGCTTACATTGGTAATGATATGCGAAGTGTCGGCAGAGGCTCAGTATCACACCGCTGTCATATTTTTCCCCAAATCATGAAGTTAAAAAAACTTGACCCACACACATTCATATTAAAATAACCTCATTCAACCACTCAAATCAAAACATTTTCAACTAGATTATCCCTTTAGAACGAAGTCACCTGACGAATATCTGGAAAATCATGCTTTTAAGCACATAAGGGGTTACTCGGGACTTCATCTCCAAATCAATATCTCCAACACAAACCTCATATCACATTTTGACTCAAGGTACACTCACACTCTCATCATGAAATTTTTATCATTCAATCACCAACAAACCCATAATAAGAGAAATATGCGATTGGGCAGAACATCCACAAAAATAGGAAACTAGGAACATTAGTGGGGAAACTTCTGTAACTTACATGTTCAAATGTATTCACATCCCAAACAACAAACAAAATCGTAGTATAACACATATACCAAATAAGGTTGAGAACAAAGAGCTAAAGTGAGATAGAAGGTTGGTGTTGACTAACAATGTGGAGTTTCCACAAGAACAATTGTTTAGCTCGAAAAGATTAGCGAGAGTGATAAAATGAGGGGAATAGGAATGGGGAATTTATAGAGTAGAGGAGTGGAGATGAGTGGTAGAAGTAGGAGGTGGGTTTAATTGTGGGAAGTGGAAAGTTCGTGGTATTGGAAAGTTAAAAAGTGTAATAGAAAACAAAAAGGAGAAAGGCTTTGGGGTTGGAAAGGCTTGACTGGATTTTTAAATCCATGGGTTGCGTTGGTCATTGATGTGATGTGGATTTACAACACTATTGATGCTCAAACTAAGAAAATAGATTGACTTAGGTTGTTTATGTGGATATGAGGCACCTTTCCTTTTGATTTCATGATAAATGGGTGTTGGAACAATAAATTGCAAAAGGAAGCTAAAAGTGTAAAAGGTGGGTGAAAAAGTGTCAGCCTGCGCATGATCCTAGGATGTACCTACAAGCCGCATCGAGCCTTTACAAGAAAGCCGAAAAGTTTAATCCCAGAATGCATCCCACGAGACTCCCCACTGATCTGCCCATGATGGTACGAGTCATAAGCGGGGCCGTGGGATGAACTAAGAATTGCACAGGAGGTCGATTCTCGCATAAGAGGTTCCTACGACTCGTGAGACGACAACGGTCGCACCATACCTACGTGGGTGAAGTTTTAATAAAGTTCAATGTATTTGGATCAAGCCACGGTGCAGCATTGGAAGTCATGTATGCAGGCACGAATCGTACCTTGGCCCAACCCCTAGCCAAAATTCAGCTAACACTTTAGCTGCACAGTCGATACCACGATCCGCGAGAAGCACCCTACGAGTCATAGGAGGACCCGTGACGAGCTCGGCCACATATGGAAAGGAAGAGCAGCTGGTTTAGGAAAAGATTCTTGTGTCTATATAAATATGTTTTAGGTTTATTTCAGTAGAGGACGAAGAATAGACTTAATTTTAGTAGGAAACATTGTAGTAAGAAATTTTACATCATTGAAAAAGAGAATTGAATTGGTTCAACCTTGTGATCTCCCTTTTCTTGAACTCATTTTCGCTACTTGTTATTCAAGATTTTGTGGATTAATTGAAGGAGTCGCTTTTCCTCAATCATTCTTGTAAGTATTGTTTTATGTCTTCAATCATGAACACAATTACAACCTTTGTAACTATGAGAGGCTAAAACCTCCATAGCTAGGGGTTGTTGGAACCACAGAATTAACAAGCGGAAGGTATCAAAGTGATTCTAAATCAATACTACTTATTTATATTGTAGTATCTTCATATTTAATGATTCTTAGCTAAGGCGCATAGTGCCTGAATTCTTTTCTCTATTTTGGCCAAAGAGGTAGAGATTAGGAAAAGAGAATTACAAATGTAGTCTCGATCTTGATGATAATTGTATTAACTGAGTCAGGCCCAGGATAGTTATAGACCGAACTTAGTGATAACAAGTAGTTTGCAAAACTCATAGACTTGGTCGTGGTAATTGAGGATAGTAATCAGGGGGTTGGTGGATCGCTTGAATGAACCTAAGTTATCGGGCCTGTAAGTATTGCAAAGATCACGAGTATATACCCAAAGATGTTATGAACCCACGAGACACAAACCCTAGTTATCCTTTAACTATTGATTAGCAAATATAATTTTGTCTATTGTTTATTTTTATTATTGATTTTTATTAAATATTCCCATTGTGAAGTAATTATCATAACAGTTCATCTACCGACCGTAATTCAAATCTTCCACATTTCTTGTTGGATCGACCCCAACCTTTAAGTTAGGTTCTTTATTGACAACGTCCGCTTTATATTTCAGTTGAAAGTGTGGTTTGAGCGTTATAAAAGTGGGCGCCATTGTCGGGGAATAAGGCTAAGACTAGGTTATTTTCTTGTATTTGACTTTTTGGTAGTTATTTATTTAATTACGTTATTTTGTTTCCTTCGTCAGGTCAGTCCTCCAAGAATGCTAAGCACTCGAGTAGAGGCTAGGCAAAGCCGACTAGCTCCTGCTAGGCTACATTTCCAAGAAGCTAAAGATGACAAAGACGAGGTGGTAACGCCGTCGACATGGGAGGGTCAATCGAGCTCGGAGGTTTGCCTCCCGGGGCTTCAATGATGAGGACCCACATTGATGAAGTTGGGTCAATCGGAGCAATTGTACCACCACAACCTACTCGGAGCCAAATTTGATATTACGAGCACTATGATTCAATTGTTAAACATGAAGAAGGTGCTAGTACACACAAATGGATGATGCCAACCTCCACTTTATGAACTTCGTAGGAATACAAGGTATATAGGTTGGCCGAGTGGGGCCAGAGTGCTGACACGCTCCGACTCTTCCCTTTCTCTCTATCGGGAAGCTACTTATGGTTAATGAGTTGCCCAACATCTCCATAACCAATCGAGGGAGCTTAAACAAGCCTTCGAGAGATTCTTTTCCATCAAGGATGTTATAATTAAAAGATGAGATCTATACTTCCGGCAAATTAAAAACGGGCACTTCATGAAACTCCGGTTGAGGTTCAAAAGAAGGCGAGTAAGTGCCCGGAACTTAGAAACTCGGGGACATGACGCTTTGTTGGAAATTTTACAGTTCTAATAATAGTACCAAGGCCGTAGCAAACACGCGTGGCTTGAGGAGCACTTTTGATGAGTCACACTGGGAGGAAGCGCTTCCACTCATCCTTGACAAGGTGACTAAGACAAAATGTGGTTCCGGCATACGAGGGAGGCCGATGCATTGGCAGGTACATATGTTGTTGTTTTGACTGTAGGACCAACAATGGGAAGGAGGAAGAACTGAGATCGAGTTGGCTCACATGCGCACACTATTGGATTGCCTAGCAAAGACATCATGGGAGCAGGAGCAAAAGGTAAATGCAAGAAGAACCAAGGAAGGGAGCAAGGACTAGCTCACCTAATTCTCGAGGAAGAGGCAAACTCCTAGATAGCTAAGTGAGGGTTTTCGAGCCAACGCCCAAGCCTCTGGACAAGACAATTGGCGCCAAGGTTCGGGAATCAAGGTCGAACCACATGACAACTACAACAAGAACTGCTTAGAGATAGGAGAGTCGGGTTGTGACCGAGATGGAGAATGGAGAAGAACGACGGATATCGCAATGACCGAAATGGAGTTCATGTGCCTCCCAAACTCAACAGGAAGATGGAGGTTGTACAATCAAAGTCAAGAGAGCATGATAGCCAAAATGCAAAAGGTGAGGTCCACTGATGATTAGTTAAAAGAAATTGAAGACTTATCTTAACAGGGGTCGAAAGTGAATTGGCCACGCTATCAAACATATAAACACCAACATTGGCAAATCGTCGCATCAATGAACCCTAGGCAAAAGTATACACTTCCTAGGAAACACTGCCTTAATCCAAAGAATGATGCCTATTGCATGCAGCAAAGGATGCTAGCTAGAGGTGTGGAAAACCACATGATCCCCCATTCCCTGCTGGAAGTTGAAAGAAGGAAAGAGAGCGTGATTGAGGGGAAGAAGAGATTGGTGCCTAGACAACATGATGAGTTGCAAGAGGCCCCTAGGGGTGAGAAGAAATGTATCGATCATGTGAAAACTTCTAGGGCAAAAGGCTATCCCAAGACCATCGCCACTATTCCCAATAAAGGATGAAGAAAAAGTATGCATAATGGTAAGTTCCAAACTTTCTTTTCAATGCTTAAAACTTTCGTGAATATATCATTGGTCCAAGCATTAGAGAAGATGCCGTGATATGCAAAATTCATGAAGGACCTCCGTGACGAAGAAAAGATCCGTTACCATGCATTTGCTTGACAACAATGTCCATCGCTGCGCTCCATAGCAACAAGGTCTAGTCAAAAATGAAGACCCGTGGTGCCTTCACAATACCTTGCACCATTGGTAATGTCGAAGTTCGTAAGCACTCAGATCCGAGCCAGCATTAATTTAATGCCCTTGGCGGCTTGCAAGAAGCTAGGATTGGGAGCCCCATAATCACAACCATGCAGCTACTAATGGCCATTAACAAGAAGAAACCGGGCATCTCGTCGTGCTGATAAGTTCATTCCTAGAAGACTTTGTATCCTTGATTGCAAGGTCGATTATGAGGTCCCCATCATTTTAGGGGGACCTCATTCCCCGCTACTGAGAGTTTACGTAGATGTGGAGGTAGGCCAGTTAAAATTCAAGTTAAACAAAGAAGAGGTCACTTTCAAAACTGCCTGACCATGAAGCAACCAAAGGAATTTAGTGTGATCTCAAAGACTTTGGAGGATGAGTATGAGTCACTTGACGACTCCCGAGTAGTCAAGAGACTTGCGTCTTGCCGCCACATTAAATCAAGCGCTTGGGAGGAAACCCAAGTGGTGGTTTGGTGAAACTAGTAACTAGACCACTGTCATGCCGCCACATTAAATCAAGCGCTTTCTTGGGAGGCAACCCAAGTTAGTGAACTAATGTGTACTCAGTGTGCAGTAGGGAAACAAAAACATGTTGATTAATAATCTATTGCTACAAGATCTTAGTGTTCGGTATTCTAGATGAATGACTACACGCAAGTGCACGTTGTTGAACAAGTAGTAAAATGGCTCAAGTAAGTCAAGCACGATCCCATTGTGGAGTGGACTAAGGTAACAATCTAATCAAGTGTCAATAAACTTTAACTTCAAAATGCATAAATAAAGGTACAAAATATTTTGAGATTTTGTTTCCTAATTTATACTATAATCAAAATGAATATACAATTTGAGGCCCCGAACTATGAGTATGAGCATGCTAAGGCTAAAACGAACATGTAGAGAAATAATTTATCGATACAATTTGATTAATCTTCCTCCTAGCTGCTAGTCAAGAATTATTGCCTATGGATTAGTATTTAACCCAACTTAAGAATCACAAACCTTCCACCTACATTTATGTGATAAAAAGAAATTCATGTTCTATCCATACAAAACCGATTCCGTAATTGACTAATATGACTTTTAGGTATATTTCTATCCCGAAGGTAAATCATAATTCTCAATTTTCCCAAACTAAGTAAAAGATCATATCCTATGAATTCACAACTTTCCAATTTCGTTTCTCGAGTGAACCTGACTTTTAGATATACATTAATATCGTCACACATTAATGCAAAAGAAGAACAAGAATTAATAGAACAACCATGGAAGAAAAGATGAAAACCAAATGATCAATAATTACATTTCACTACAAATGTTCTTAACCTCAAAAAGAAGTGACTTAGCCACTCATTTGTGGATTGAACACTATCAAATGAGTGTAAATCATGTACAAACAATCAAATAAAGGAGAAAGAGATAAAGAAGAACCCTAGAATTTTCGCCCCTCAACCGGCCCGTAACCCACGTCTTGCTCCACCAAGTCGAATAATTTAAAATGAACCTAAGTGTTCTATTTATACTAGTGGGAATTCTTCCTCGGAATAACAAGTAACGTGTCGCTGAGTGCATCGCGGAGCACCGTCTCCGTGACATGCCACAAACGCGGCCCTTACTAGAATCCTAGCCGTCCGTATTTAAGCCCACGTGCCACGGCGTGCAACGCGCGGTTGGCCAACGTGCCACGGCCCCAACGCGCACTCACCGGAATGTCATGTCTGTGTGATAGTGTCCAACGTGCCACCTGAGGCAACGCGGACCTTCACCGGGACCTGCTCATTTCGCATCCGGCGTAATGCATCCGCGATGGCGCTGTGACACGGCTCTATCGCGGAGCCCCTTTATTCATGCTTTCCTTGGCCTTTCCCTGCTCGCTCCGAGTCCAGCTCCCCGATTTCTCCCACATGCATCTTAGCTTCATAAAAATTATATTTTTCCCCGCAAAACGACGCTAATCATGTTGGTTAGTATAAATTCACATTTTAACTATAATTTACATGAGAATGTACAAACATCGATGGATAAAAAAGACGAAATGACGATTAGTACTCCTTGGGCATATAACCGCCCAAGATCACTTACCCCACACTTAAAACCTTGTTCGGTCCCGAACAATAATCTTACACCTCATGCAATCGACACCCACACCTAGCTACTTTGGCTCGACAATTCAAGCTACTTATACCGACATTTAATAGAGCAAATCATCAAGAAAACATGAATAGTCTCATCAATACAACGATATTCAACACATCAAGACCTCCTAGACTCAAGAATCGACTCTCGATATTGGCAAACTCATGCAAATCAGCTGATCAAGAAATCCGACACTAAACACCCTCACAAGCATGTGCTCCTCACAACACAAGAGAATTTTGCCCTTTTCAATCACATGAACTCAAAGACATTACATGCAAGGGCATATAAACACGATTTCGCTCTCTCTCCCAAAAGAATTCACATGCATCATGTCATGAACCTTAGGCTTGCCTCTAGTGTATTACTCCACTAATATAAGGACGCGTGATGTAAGATCACGTAGGACTTAACGGGGTTGTAATGTCGACTAAGGAATAGCAAATATCGGGCTAACCAATAGTAGCAACTAGCTTCCTTAACCGCTTTTTAATACATCCCATCAACATTAATGGCATTTTTTCTTCATCCTCCCATTCTTTGAGTATTTCTTTATTTTTGGCTCCCATTTCTTAAGCACACCCGACTTAACAACAAAGATTAGTTATACATCTTTATTTTCGTTAAATGCAGTAAGTGCACTCTTGACCTTTTCTTTACTTTCATCACTTTGCTTTTTCTTTTCTTTTCACAATTCTCACTCCCTGACACTGTGGGAAAATTATTTTTCTTGAGCGCTTAAGAGTTTTGGATCAAATCTCACCTGATAATGAAAAGAAGGGGGTTAAGCTCGTTTGGTAAATTTTTGACGAAAAGAAAAATAGGCTAGAGGCTCAATGGGGCTAACTAGGATGTACATGCAAGGTAGGTATGACAATGGAAAAAACTTTCTAAGTTAAATGAAAGATACGCCTGCTTCCTACACTACACTTCCTTCATTTCTTTCGTACACACTGCATGTTCTAGACAATTCACAATAGCATGGAATAATCGAAACCTCACATAACACCTACTGCACATGCTCAATCCAAGAAATATTCATGACTCTTCAATCGCCTAATTACAAGAATTCAAAACATTAAGCCTCAATCACACCGAATCCGAACTCTATGGCCTGCATCTCAACATATTTACAAAGTTGCATGCTTTCATATGAATCACCTTTTGCATTCTTAAATATCATGTACAACACGCAACACGACCTCGCACCTAAAGTAGCGACACGTTTGGCATACAAACAAACAAACAAAAATAAACTAAAGAACAAAAACTACTCCTATCGACTACATTTCCTTAACACGGTCGTGTCATCCATCCATAATAGGGAATCACTATTTACGACTGGTTCAATGGGACTATTCTCTGGAAAAGAACCGAAACAAACGCCGAGAAACCCAATCATAAAAATAATTTAACGAATTTTTTTTTTGAAAGTATCGATAATTTCGATAAAAATATTTACACAGCCAGCTAACAACATTCAACAACACACAACAACTTCACATTAATTACAATACCAAACATACACACAAAAATCAATGTGGTCACAATTTTTCCAAGCACAACAACGTAACAAAAATATCAACAATAACAAGACAACAACCAGCACCTAACTACTCCCACCCCACACTTAAACCGAACACCGTCCCTAGTGTTCATACAGTTAACATAGCACAAAAGTGGGCGGTGAAACTCCCTCGATCAATCGAAGTATTCAACTTCTTCAAGAGGTGCCGCCGCCTCATCTCCCATGTTCGAATCGCCCCGTCGTCCTCATCCGACTCAACATCGAGTCCTCACGACGTGTCTCCTCATCGAAGTGGGGACGTCGTCATCCACAGTCTACGTGCTGACCCCACCCGACATAGACCCTAAAGGTTCGCCGAAGGGGTAGTCTAAGCCTAGCCGCCACGCCCATCCTCTCGCTGTCGCCCTCCCGCCTAAGCACGTGAGCATCTCGCATCCCGAACATGCGGGCCATATATCGACATCCCGAGCATGTCGCTTCGGCTAGTGTGAGAACTGCCCGTGAGTGGTGTCTGGTGCCTTGGTCTTTGTGAAGTCCACGACACGCCTATCCATTTGCTGGATGTAATCGGCCTCTTTCCTCAATATCCAGCCCCCGTAGGAACGTGGTCGGCAAGCCACCAAACCCGCACTGCCCTTGATTCAAATGGGCTCTCTTCATGGGTATGATCACCGCCCCAACATGATCTCCACTCTTTCATCAAGGCATGATCAAGCACACACGATCCCCGGGTGACATCTCGTCATGTGCACCCCTGGCCCAAAGTGTGAACAAACAATTCCAAGCGCATCCCTGCCTCGTTCATCTCTCGCGAGTAGGGCAATGTCTCGATGGTAGCTCCTCTCCTTATGCCTCGGCTCCAACGTGCTATCGAACGGGCTCCACACAAGGTGCGTTCGATATTTGCAGCTACCTGGTGGAGTGATGTTCGCCGCGTGAGTACATGGACGTCCGTGTTCCGCGCCCCAAAATGGCATTCGTGTGATGGGGGCTCAAGAGTGACACCGACTCCCTTATTTTGACAAAGGTGGACCGCGAACGTCGGTTCCTGGCGTAGAACTCCCAGTCAAATGGAGATTTCACCTCGCTCTTCAAAAATGAAGTTCAAATTCTATAAAGGTCAATCCCGTGATAATTGGAATTCCCGTGCCAACGGTTCCCTTGCAATATATGCTCCTGAGAAGTATTTCGATTTCCTTATGCTTTGTATACCACTTCTTCCCTTCGTCCGGTCACCCACGGCTCAGACTCGCGCTGGGTCAGCGTGTCCACAGGGCCGCTGACCGCGCTCCCAAACATTCTTTTCCTTCCGGCGCCCGATGTAGATGCACCCTTACCTTTGTCTTGAGCCTCGTTTGCCATTGTTCCCGTCAAATCAAGCGGCATGATCCCAATGTTAGTCAAATCAAATTAGCCCGACTAAGGTTGGGCTAAGCTAGGCCACTCCACACTTAGTCTTTAGACACAATTAAACCAATTCGGCAAGACAATCCTACTTTTCAAATTTTTTACAATCAACATGCCTCGTGCATTAAGATAACTGATGGAATAAATTTCTATGTACTACTCAAACTTCGTACAACTACTCACACATCACCATCGATTCCATTTCATCATATAAAGACTTAGCCAACAATTTTTTTTCAACAACTAAAACCTATGCAATTCAAATAATTCCATTCTCCAAAATACTTGTTTATTGAGCATATTCAACATTAATCACAACATAATTTCCATCACCCAACATGCATAACCCAATTTTTTTTCACATTTTCAACCCAATTTAGTATATTCCTATTAAACTTTTAACTTTAGGTACCAATCGTAAAAATTCAATCACACATGCATTTATCGAAGTTCATATAATCACAACAATACTAATGAACATCAATCAACAATAACTTAAATGAATTCAAACTCAATTTACACTTAGGCAAGGTTTACTACCATCACAAGCTCAAAATAAAAAATTTAGGAAAATTGAGGTTAAGTTCAAGAACATACTGATTCGAAGGATATCGAAGAAAAGTTGGAAGAAACTTTGATCCTAGGTCCGTGTCATGTTGGGGAAGGAGGGACGGGGATTTGTCATGAGGGAGGGAAATGGAAAATGAGGGGGATCAAGAAAGGGAGGATTTTCGTGCGTGTCACCCGAGCATCTGCAGGTGACCCGACGCGAACACTCAACGTGTCACGGAGGGAACGCTGAGCTGCCTCCGTGACACGGAGCCACGCGTGGGCTCACCGTCCGCCACTTTTAATTTTTCTCACCTCAAATTCTTTCCTTGGCGATTCTTACATTTTTGCCCTCCGTTCCACCCGAAAATTATCTCACTACAAGAAATTGGATAGAAGGGAGTTAACTTCAATTTGATAATTTCTAAGATTAATTATTTAATTAAAAAAACAAAATTTTATATATATATATTTTTTTTTTTTTTCTATTTTTCACATGCATTACATCTACCAAAATCGTCAAACATAGAAATTTTAAAATTTTCCTCAAGCCTCAACGTAACATTTAATGAGGGTGAGGATCACTCCCCGAGGCCTGGGCCCAGCCTAAAGATGCTTTGCTCAACTTGCACAAGTGGGTGTTCGACCCCCACACTTTTCTCTCTTCCACGCTTGTTAGCTTCCTACTCCACAGTGTACTCGCACTTCCCATCCATCTCGTGCTTAACTTTCCACCAAAACAACAAAAGATGAAAAATAAATAAAATCAACTCTAATGCAAGAAATTAAAATGGATACCCATGGTACCCTTGGGTTCCCTCCTGCTAGCCGCTTACCTCATCCGTCGCGCACGACGTATACGTTTCACCACTCTTTTTCCTCCACCTTTGAGGATAAGGATCTCACCCCTAATTTCTCTAATTTCTTTTTATGTTTAGGGGCGGTGGTGAAAAACAAGGACCAAGCAAGAGTTGCCTGTAAACCGGCTGGCCCTCAAAGCGTCATTTTTTGTCTCTTCGAGTTAGCAAATTTCAAAATACACGGGGCTCGGGTCCTCCTCTAGACATTCCCTTAAGCTTGGAAGTCTCTATTTCTATATCGTCACCAAACTAATGTTGAAAAATGCTGCAGTGGGGTCCACTACACCTCGACTCTAAAATTGCATATGATTGACCTCCTTACTTGTATACACCTTCTCCGCAACAACATCTCAGCTCTCCTTTTGGTGTCAAATGGGGTATACCTAATCTCTTCTTCCGTGCATGAACTTTCCATAAGTGTGAGCCCATCACGGGGACACTCAAGAGATTCTAATTGCTCAAGCCATCCAAAAAAATTCACCTTTGTCTTCCTTGTAGTTCCTCTTTGAATATTGCCTAAAACTATTACCCGCAATTTATCACAAAGCCTACCTCGCAATCATCTCCGTGACTTTAATGCTCATCCTTTCCAGCCTCTCGTATTCTCCTTGCCGAACTCTCAATGCCGCCATTGCCTCCTTCATTGCTTCGATTTCTCAAGGAGTTGTTTCAAAGATGTCTTCCACAGCTTGGCGTCCTAAGTCCTCATTTTCAGCATGCCTATATTCAAGAAAAAACAACACTAGGTCACGAGGAGCTTCTGGGAGGGTAGTATGCATTCTATAACCATCCCAATGGCCATTTGGACCACCACATATATTGCATGAGTTACAAGAAGCTGCCACAAGTGGTGTCCTCCGAAATTGTGACAAGATTGGCCAAAATATGAGTCTCCACCATTTAAACCATTTGGGTTCCACGATGTCATGTCAAGAAGGGTATCCGAAAAAAAATCAAAAAGAATTAAAACAAACACTAAGACTAAGTTGTCACACTTATAGAAATAGCAAACTAACACTTAAGAAAACAATTTTACCAATTGCCGTCCCCGGCAATCGGCCAAAAACTTATTCTATTGTCTAGGATGAATGACTACACGCAAGTGCACGTGGTCGAACAAGTAGTAAAATGGCTAAAGTAAGCTAAGTATCGGGACCTAATGTGGATCGGGACTAAGGTAACAATCTAATCAAGTGTCAATAAACTTAACTCTAAAAATGCGTAATAACAAAGGTACAAAATATTTTGAGATTTTGTTTCTAATTTATACTAAATCGAAAATGAATATACAATTTGAGTCCGAACTATAAGTATGAGCATGCTGAGGCTAAAACGAACATGTAGAGAAATAATTTATTGATACAATTTGATTAATTCCTTTTCCTCCATTGCTAGTCAAGAATTATTGCCTATGGATTAGTATTTAACCCAACTTAAGAATCACGAATCTTCCACCTACATTTCTTGTGATAAAAAGAAATTCATGTTCTAGCCATACAAACCGAATCTAATTCACTAATACGACTTTCAGTATATTTCTATCCCAAAGGTAAATCGATTCTCAATTTTCCCAAACTAAGTAAAAGATCATATCCTATGAATTCACAACTTTCCACCTCTTTGCCGAGTGAAAACCTGACTTAGATATACATTAATATTGGCCGACATTAATGCAGAAGAACAAGATTTAATAGAACAACCATGGAAGAAAAGATGAAAACCAAATGATCAATAATTACATTTCACTATAAATGTTCTTAACTCAAGAAGAAGTGAATTTAGCCACTCATTTGTGGATTAAACATCATCAAAAGAGTGTAAATCATACAAACAATTGAAATAAAGGAGAAAGAGATAGAGAAGAACCCTAGGAATTTTCGTCCCTTCACTCGTCATACCCACGTTCATGCTCCACCAAGTCGAATTAAAAATGAACCTATGTTCTATTTATACTAGTGGGAATTTTTCCTAACAAGTAACGTGTCACTGAGTGCATCATGAGCACCGCCTCCGTGACACGCCACAAACGCGCACCTCTTACCGGAATTCGATCGTCTGTGTATTTAAGCTCAATCGTGCCACTTGGCAGTAACGCTGGCTTGGGCCAACGTGCCACGGCTCCCGACGCCAGCACTTTCACCGAAGTGCCATGTCTCAGGGGATAGTGTCCAACCGCTACCTAGGGGGCAACGCGCCACCTTCACTGAACTTGGCTCATTTTCAACATCCTGCGTAATGCATCCGCGATGGCAACGTGAAACTAGCTCCATCGCTGAGCCCCTTTATTCATGCTTCTCATGCTTTCCTTGGCCTTTTCCTTGCTCGCTTCTGAGTCCATTCCCGATTTCTCCCAACATGCATCTTAGCTTCATAAAATTATATTTTTCCTGCAAAACAAATCTAATCATGTTGGTTAGTATAAAATCACATTTTAACTACAATTTACATGAGAATGTACAAACATCGATGGATAAACAAGACAAAATGACGCATTTCAGTATCACTTGGGCATATAAATCTATCCAAGATCACTTAGTACGACTTGTGGTGAGGTTCTATGAGCCGTGGCAGCAGTGGTGGTGAAAAGCATAGAAAATTAGAAGTAAAGTCTGACCTATGATTCATCCTACAATTCGTACCTCAATGGTACGAGTCGTAGGATGCACTCGTAGGTCACCAGGTAAGTTCTCGTTGTTAAAGTCACTACGGGTCAGGGGACGAGTCATAGGTTATTCCTATGACTCGTGGCACGAGCCGTGATGGGTCAAAAAAAATTCCACTTTAAAACCGACTCGACCCAGATTTATTCAAATAAGCCCTAAGATATTTCAAATAAAGCTACCCCCTTCCCACTATAAACTCTCAAGGATCACAACGTTCAACTCACCCATACCCACAACCCGTAACTCATCAACCAACAAAGGAATCGAGCAAATCTTTGCTCAATACAAGTCGGCCAAACCCATACCAGTGCTACCCAGTCGAAATAGAAGAAAAAATAAAGTAAGTTATTTACATTGCAAGCTCTAAATGTTTGAAAGTGGACTTAAGGGAATAAAAATCCATAAGAATCATTGGGTATGCTTGAAAATTGATTTTGAAAACACAAACTCGACTGGAAACCCATTTGAAATTTATTGATCTTTGGCCTTGGAACACGTAAAGGGAGTTTCCGGTAGGGGTTGATGAAAAGGGAGGATTGACTAGCATAAAAATGGAGTTTACAATATGCTTAGACCTGGGGAAATTTGAGTATCCAAAAATGTGCAAAACAAACACTTACACACTAAGCAAAAGAATCGTGAATGTGGTTTGAAAATGAGTACGCAACACAGTACGGGTCATTTGTTGACACTACGAGTCGTACTCAGTGCTTGTACTACCTATCTTGAAAAATTTATCTGGGAAACCCACCCTACGACTCGTGGAATTGACCTACGGGTCGTACCATGAGTTGTGGTGAAAAACAAAGATTTATTAAAATCGGGACTTCATCAGACGAATCAAGGTACGGACCGTACCTTCATGGTACGAGTCATACCTGTGAGTCGTGGGTCATCATCAGGACTTCTCACGAGTCATACCTTCGTGGTATGACTTGTAGTGGGGACTTGTGATGAGATTCTGAACTTCTCTTACCTGATTTTTCTTTTTCTAAAATGGACAACTTACCTCTTTCTCTTCAGGTATATGAAATACAAACACAGAGCTGAGAAACCAACGGCTCGGAGGAAGTTAAGGATAGTATCATCGGAGTTTGAGTCTGATAAAGAAGAGCATACACGTAGTGGTTCGAACACAGAGGAACCAAGGACCACTAGGGCAGATACAATGACCAAATCGAAGAAACCACGGCCACACCCGTTCAAGCTCCCCAGTCTGAAAAGGGAGCTACGGAGGAACAACAAAGGCCGAAAATCGGCTCCAACACTGAAGAAAGGTCAGAAGGGACCCAGAATGATGTGGAAAGCAGTGATGAAGAAGTGGAGGTGGAGACCCCTACCATAGAAAATAGAACAATGCGGTGGAGAGTGCCGGGTGCTAAAAAATGTATGAACAAGGCAGCGCTCTCACCGCCAAGAACAAACCAAAAAGAAGAATCCAAGAAGAACCACGGATCCTCATTAATTCCTTGAACGAAGTTGAGGAGATGAAGCGTATTTTTAGCTTCTATGGGTTAGAATGGATGGCCAAGAGCCCTACACAATACACAGATGAGATCGTCAGGGAGTTCTACACCAAGTATCTGGTCACAATGGAGGAAAAAGCAAAGGAGGGGCAAAAGATAAAGGATCAACCTTGCTTGGAGAGTGTTCTAGTCCGAGGGAGAGTAGTAGATGTATCCGATCGGACCATTGCACGGATGTTATATAGACCTCAGTTCAGACTAATAAGGATAACACTACAATATGACTATAGGGTTGAGGACATGAAACAGATCAGACAACTGCCCGTGCCCGAGCAACGAAGGCGACTGAAGTGGTTAGCTGGAGTGATTTCTGAAAATAAAGATGACGTTGATTGTGTCATAGGGGGAAAGAAGGTAACAAAGAGATCGTTGAACTTTATAGCAAAAGCCTACTGGACACTGGTACGACATCGATTAGCACCCGCAGTCAATGAAAACACGCTGAGTGCTGACAGTGCGGCTTTGGTGTCATGCCTCATGTCTCGCTATCCTCTTAACATCCCGAGGATCATAGCTACAGAGATACGAGACTGGGCAGTGGGAGTAAGCACTACTATCCCATTCCCGAGCCTTGTATACAGTTTGTGCAGGGAGGCGAGAGTTCAGCGGGGTGATAAGAGATTGATTAGAGGCTAAAGAATTGCTAACATAGGTCTTATCCGGGACGAGATGAACACGGTAAGAAGATCGAGACTCTCTACAACCATACCAGCAGCTCAGCCAGTAGGGGACGCACAGGTGAATGTCCCCACCACACAGGAGTAGAGCGAGACACCGACTACAAATGCCTGTCACACAGAGTCAGCTCCTAGTACCTCAGCCACTCCAGCGCATAGCTCACAAACTTCAGCACCAACAAGTGCACATCTTGGTACCGCAAGATTTCCTCCAGAAGCTAGCCAAGAGATTGACCATGATTGAGTGCAAAATTCAAGCAATGATGGAGAATGTAAAGCCATGGGTCAAATCTGAGATAGATGCAGCAGCTTGGGCCCTTCATGCACGCTTGGATAGCTTTGAGAGCAGATTTAACATGAGGATGGCGAAGCAGTCAGACACTGGAAGTCTCCGTGTGGAGTTGGGGGCTCTTCAAAGTCAAGTGGTTGAGTTTTCATCACGACAACCAATAGTTATAGCAACCCCTACTCTCCCAGACCTAGATGCCGAGCTTGATGAAGATATTGATCTAGAGGCATATTGGGAGCTGTCCACGGCTGCTAAGAAGGGTAAGAAGCGAGCTACTAATGAGGCCAGAGAGGAGAGCCAAAGAAGAAGAAGAAGAGAGAGAAGAAAGAAAGCAAGTGAGCTAGACTAGAGAGCATGCAGACCCACACATTGCATATGACTGAGATGCATGAGAGAGTTAGAGGAGCAGGAAGCTCCACCACAGCTCATCCCGAGCTTGCTAGTCACCATGACCCTTCGGGTGAGCCACATTCAGCCCCAGTTACCACAGAGGTCGTTCAAGCGGCTACATCCACTGAGGGGGGAACCACTACCCCCATGGTTATACCATTAAGTGTGCCGTCCACCGCTAGCGCCACTGCTATCGCGGAGGTACCACCTTCATAAGATGACAGAGGCAAAGTCTGAGTATCCACAGGTATGTCCTTTTTCCTACATGCTTATATTTTATGCTTGGGGGACGAAGCTCATTTTTTTTAAATGGGGGGATGCACTTTTTTTCTAGATTTTTGTTCATCTAAGGGTTTTTCTTGCGGTGATTCTTTTCCCTCAGGCATGCTATCTAGTAGAATCGGCATGTGTTAGGATTTTTGATTTTAGTCATGATTTTTGTTTGGTTAGAAAGTAACTTAGGAATACTCAGCCAATGGATAAGCACTAGTTTTGTTGTTTTTGAAAAAAATGACCCTGCTTAAAAAAATCTTCTATGTATGCGTGACAACTGATGAGCCCACAAGTGTACGAGTCGTACAAGTAATATAGTGGCTCTTTTTAAGAACCGGAATGTCGAACCCACAGGAATAGGAATACGGGGTGAAACCTTTTAAAGTGTTAATTTACTACA
>JACEIK010000131.1:308475-324049 GCA_018107945.1 Datura stramonium | reverse complement strand
CGGTTAGTTTGCAAAACTCATGAGACTTGGTCGAGTAATTGAGGATAGTCATTCAATAGGGATTGGTCGATCGTTTGAATGAACCTAAGTTATTAGTTCTGTAAGTATTGGTAAAGATCACGAGTGTATACCCAAAGCTATTATGAACCCATGGGGAACACAAACCCTAGTTATCCTTTAACTATTGATTTGGGAATATAATCTTGACTACTGGTTATTTCTATTATTGATTTTATTAGAATTTCCCCATTGTGAAGTAATTACCATACGAGTTCATCTATCGGCTTTAATCTAGATCTTCCATATTCCTTGTGAGATCTACCCCAACCTCTTAGTCGGGTTCCTTATTGACAACGTCTGCTTCATACTTTAGTTGAAAGTATGGTTTGAGCATTATCTGTCCTGGAAGGACCAAAAGTTAGGCGTGCTAGCTGAGCTGGGTGTTGGAGCCCTCTGCTGCTCATGGTGGCTACTACCTCCAGACATATGGTGGCCATAATTTGATTGGCCAGTCCTTGCCCACTTGTTATTTCACTCCATATCCCTTAGTTTTTCTGCCTCAAACTGCTGGGAATAGACAATAAGTATGGAGAGGTCAATATCCTTAATCAGCATCGCTGTCCCGCACTCTTTGAGGACCAGGTTCGACAACCCATTAACAAATTTCAGCATGAAAACCCTAGGCTCAGCCATCATCTTTGGAGCGTATTTGGACAACCTGGTGAACTCTAGAGCATATTCTTCTACTGTCCTGTTTCCCTGTCCCAGATTCATGAACTCCGCTACTTTTTCCTCCCTGAGCTCCAAAGGGAAAATTTTGTTCGGGAAGGCTATAGTGAATCCTCCCATTCCGCCGATCCTACTTCCGTTGGCCTCCCCTCCTTCCACTATTCATACNCTCCCCTCCTTCCACTATTCATACAAGACTTGGGCTACCCCTTTCAGCTGGTAGGAAGCCGAGTCGGCACTCTCTGAAGGACTGACACCTGTAATTCGGGTGATCTTTTTAATCTCATCCACGAACTCTTGTGGGTCCTCTCCCACCTTAGATCCATGAAAATTCAGAGGGTTTATTCGAGTGAAGTCCTATACTCGGGCAGCTGCTGCGGACCCATTATTGTTGATTGGAATCACCTGATGGTTCGCCTGGTTGGTAATAGTTGCGAGTAGCTGAATAGCCGCCCTGAACTCTATGGTGGTCACTTAGTCATCCTGAGGGGCTGCCGGGGCTGGTGGGGCAGGTCGGTGAGCATTACTAGCCATTCTTCTGTTACCACGTCGTGGAGACATGATTCAATAAAATGAAATAGAGCACGAGTTAGGAGAATGATTCTAGAATTGAATTTCAACACACAATAAAAAGTATGAATAAAAGGGAGTTTTCCTAATAACATCTCATAGCCTCCCCATCATAAGTGTGGCACGCTTCACACCCATTAAAAGGACTCTACTTGATGCGGCTTTCAGACAACCGAGGATACTCTAAGCCTAGCGCTCTGATACCAATTTTTCCACACCACGAGACTACCCCCTGGACGAAACACGGTACTTGGAGTTACAAGTAACTCCAAGTAAATCCCTAGTCTATCACACAGTGGCATTTTGAGTAAACATAAAATATAGTGGAAGCTTTAAAGTAAACTATAAAACATTATGAAATAGAGATGGATCATAAAGTTTTAAAACATTTGAGCAGAACTACAAGTTTGAAAATCTATATTTGTGTCTGAAAGCCACTACAATTGATGAGTTGCTGGGACAAGCCCCTAGATAACTCCTAATGTAAATTGAAGAAAGAAAAACTGAGTAAAATAATCTTCGTCCTCGAAAGATGTGGACTCACACTTAGAATTGTTGAAGTCTTTTGAGAGAGATTAGCTAGCGAGGCCGAGACTGAGATCCTGCAGTTGTATCATTAAATGATACAGCATAAAAGTATGCGCCAGTATGTTGAATGTACTGAGTAAGTAGGAGAAAACATAATATTGAATGTAAATAACTGAACTAAAATGACATGCAATGACCAACTGAAGTACTGCACTGAAACATCTGAATATGATGAGATGGTCAAGATGACCCTATTTGATGGTCAAAGACATACGCTAAATCTGAAATACTGAGTTTGAGATACTGTACTGAATTGATAACTGTACTAAGTAGTCTGAAATTATTCTGAACTGAGTTAAGCTGAGACTGAGCTGAACTGAGCTAAACTGAGACTACACTTATTAATGGGAGAGTCTATAACCAACATATAACCACGTGAGCTAGACGGGGAGTCCGATGTATACACCCCATCGGTAGGAACCAATATACCTTTCCAGGGTATAAAGGCATGAAATTAGGTGATCATGAATCTAGGGTCATGAGGCCAATAAAATTGTAACCTACGGTGGCAATGTAGTTTTGGGAATCTGGGTGCGCTGGAACCCCGGTCCGCTCGGTGCTAAGTCCTACTCCCACTGGATATTACTAGACTAATTGCTTAGATGATAGCTCGAAATTGGGGCCCAAGAGTAGTCAAGAATACCTATCTGGAAGTACCCTGAGAGTCTTATCAGACCGAATTCTGTAACTAGGTTCTAAGACTGGTCTGAGCTACTTATTTCAAAGAATCATAACCGTCTAAAGAACAAACTGTAATTCTGAAACTAGGGTCCTAAGGCTAGTCAGAGTTTCCAATATGAAGGTGTCATGACCACCTAACGAACCACTAAAACTGATATTGAGTTTGATTCTGATAACTGGGAGGCACTACTGACGGCTCGAGAATTTCTGTAGTCAAACTGATCAGCTGACATTTCTGACTTACATTGGATATTCTAACATTTTTAACTGAACTGCACTAACATCAATCTAACTAAATATTCAGCACCAACTAACAATATGGGAATCCTCAACACTAAAGGAATCAAGAAATTTTCACTATTAATCACTATTTCAAGATTCTAGATTTTCTACGTTCAAGGACTAGCGCTAAATTTCACTTCACATGAACAAACTTTGTTTCTGTCACAAGATGGGGGGAAAAAGATCAATAATTAACATAAATGATATTTCACCTGATTTAAGCGAGGTCTGACAGATAAATTCATCACATTCGAAAGTCTCAAGGCTAGAACTGGTAGGGAAAATAGAGAAGGATTTTGGGGACACAAGGGAAGAACTATTCCCTTGTTGAATTCCCACAGACCTGGAGATAGAAATCCCAACAATAAATCCTTGAGAAATATGAGAAGAATCAATCACCCTAACTTCTACTCTAAACCTTTTCGAGAGAGACTTTACACTGAATTGATGAGAGATGAGGAAAAATAGGAGGAAACCGTCGGTTACACCCTCTAAAACATCTGACTAAAACCCCAAAATGACGTATCTTAGAGTCTAGGAGGTTAGAAAATCATAGAAATACCCTCACGAAAATCACAAAAAGTAAACTGTCTGCTAGTTCCCCACGAGGGACCTAACGGGTCGTGCCCAATGACCACGAATCATGGTCACAATCGCCATGTGCACTGCCAAAAATATCATACTGGTCACTATGGAGGACACCACGAGTTGTGGTGTCCCCGATGACTCTTGGTGACCCACTCATTAGGTACACTACCTAAATTCTCCTAGAGACACCACGGGTGACACCACGACTCGTGGGATCCCAAATGAGTTATGGTGAGGACCCTTCGTGTACACAACCTGCCTTCTCCAACTCCCAGTCAAACCCAGACCACGTGTCACCCCACGACTTGTGGTGTTGACCATGACTCGTGGTCATGCCCGTGGTCACCCCCCTTTTCCAAAATTTTCAACCAAGTTCAAAGTCCTCACCACGAGTCACTTAACGACTTGTATTCATCCCCATGGGTAACAGAACAACTCATTCTGTGACCTGGTGTAGATTTTCTAGTTTCCTCCATTTTAACTCCCGGGTCTGGTCTTTGAGTTCCTGGGTCATTACATATAGTTCTCTAGAAAGTCAACACAACTGATTTAGTAGAGTTAGACATGATGAACTTTGATGTCATCCTTGGTATGGATTGGTTGTATTCATGTTATGCTCCAATCAATTGTAGAATCAAATAGTAGAATTCTATTTTCTAGGTGAACCAGTCCTAGAACGGAAGGGTAGTTTTACAGTGCCTATAGGTCACTTTGTCTCTTAACTTAAGACTAGGGAGATGATTTCCAACAGTTGTAAGTATCAGTTAGTTCGAGTAAAGGATTCTAAGTCTAAAAAATCCTGACTCTTTAGTCGGTCCTAGTTGTTCATGAGTTTCAAGAAGTATTCCCAGATGGTCTACCTAGAGTCCCTCCCGAATGGGAGGTTGACTTTATGATATTCCTCCTCCCTGATACTCATCCCATATCCATTTCTCCTTACAGAATGGCTCTAGCTGAGCTTAAGGAATTGAAGGAATGGTTGAAGGACCTCCAAGATAAGGGTTTTATCAAGCCCAGTAAGTCCCCATAGGGTGCTACAGTCCTATTCGTGCGGAAGAAAGATGGCTCTCTCAGGATGTGCATCGACTATCACCAATTGAACAAAGTCACAATCAAGAATAAGTATCCTATTTCCAAAATTGATGACTTGGATCAGCTTCAGGGTGCTAGTTATTTGTCAAAGATAGACCTCAAATCCGGCTAGCATCAGCTCAAAGTTAGAAAATGTGACATTCCAAAAATAGCCTTTAGGACTCGGTATGGTTACTATGAATTTGTAGTTGTCTTTTGGACTAAAGAATGCTCCTTCAGCTTTTATGAATTTGATGAATAGAGTGTTAAAGCATTACTTGGATATATTTATCATTGTCATCATATATAACATCCGCATATACTCTCAGAGTAAGGAGGAACATGCTGATCAATTGAAAATTATTCAAAAAACTCTTAAAGACTGTCAGCTATTTGCCAAGTTAAGCAAGTGTGAGTTTTGGCCGAAGTTAGTTGCATTTCTTGGACATGTAGTATCTAGTGAGGGTGTTCAGGTAGACTCTCAAAAGATAGAGGCAGTGGAAAACTTGCCTCGAACCGTCACTCCCACCTATATTAGAAGCTTTTTTGGTTTTGTTGGTTACTACAAGAGGTTTGTAGAAGGATTTTCATCCATTGCTTCGCCTCTAACTTGATTGACTTAGAAGAAGGTCAAGATTCAGTAGCTTGATGCCTGTTAACAAAGCTTTCAGAAGATAAAAAATTGACTTATTTCTACTCCGATCTTGACCCTGCCAGAGGACACAAATGACTTGGTAGTGTATTATGATGCCTCTAGAGTTTTCCTTGAGTGTGTGTTGATGCAGCATGGCATGATCATTGCTTATGTTTCTAGACAACTTAAGACTCATAAGAAAAATTGCTTGACACATGACCTTGAGTTAGCAGTGATAGTGTTTGTCTTAAAGATTTGGAGTCACTATTTGTATGGGGTGCATGTTGATGTGTTCACGGACCATAAGAACCTTTAGTATTTGTTTAGTCAGAAGGACTTGAATCTTTGGCAGAGATGATGGATTGAACTTCTCAAGGATTATGACATGAGTTGTTATTTATCATCAGGGTAAAGACAATGTAGTGGCTGATACCCTTAGCAGGTTGTCCATGGAAAGTGTGGTTCATGTTGGAGAGGGAAGAAAGGAATTGGTTAGATATGTCCACAGGTTTGCTTGCTTAGTGGTTTGCCTTAGGAATTCAGCAGATGGTGGTGTCATGGTTCATAATGGTTCAGAATCTTGGTTAATGGTAGAAGTTAAGGCAAAACAAGATGAGGATCCTATTTTTTATTAAGTTAAAGGAAGTAGTCCGAAATAAGAAAGTAGAGATTTTCTCCAAAGGGGGAGATGGTGTGCTTCGCTACCAGGGCCAATTATGTGTTCTAGATTTGGATGAATTAAGAAAATGAATGTTGAGAGAGGCTCACAACTCTCAGTATTCTATTTATACAAGTTCCACCATGATGTACCGTGATCTATGGGAAGTCTATTCGTGGAATAGTGTAAAGTGGGTTATCACAGAATTTGTGGCTAAGTGTCCTAATTGGCAGTAGTTAAGTTTGAATACCAAAGATTAGGAGGTATGACTCAGCATATCAACATTTCTACTTGGAAATGGGAAGAGATGCTTAAGCTTGAATACCAAAGATTAGGAGGTATGACTCAAAGATATCAACATTTCTACTTGGAAATGGGAAGAGATAAATATGGACTATATTATAGGTTGGTTTCATACGTATCTAATAACATGATTCGATATGGTGGTTATAGATGAAATGACTAAGCCGCACATTTCCTACCAAAATGTGAAGATTATAGATTTAGCCGAGGATTATGCTAGACTTTACATTCATGAGTTAGTCAAGTTGCATGGAGTTCTTTTGTCCATCATTTCTGATAGGGGTACTCAATTCACCTCATAATTTTAGAAGTTGTTTCAGAAGGGTCTTTGTACTTAGGTTAAGCTAAGCAAAGCTTTTCACCCACAGATAGATGGTCAGGTCGAGCAAACCATTTAGACTTTAAAGGACATGTTGAGAGGTTGCATGATTGACTTCAACGGTAATTGGGATGATCACTTGCCTCTCATAGAGTTTGCTTAGAAAAATAGCTTTCCCTCTAGTATTTGAATGACCCCATTTGAGACTCTTTATGGGTGGAGATGTAGATCACCTATTGGGTAGTCTGAGATAGGCGGGGCTATATTGATAGGGCTAGATTAAGTTCATGAGGCTATGGAGAAAGTTCAACAGATTAGAGGCAGGTTGAAAATAGCTCAGATTTGCTAGAAATCTTATGTGGATGTAAGGAGGAGAGAGCATGAGTTCGCAGTTGATGATTAGGTATTTCTAAAGGTGTCACCCATGAAGGGTGTGATAAGGTCTGGTAAGAAGAGGAAACTCAGTCCCCGGTATGTTGGTCCTATAGGATTCTAAGGCACATGGGAAATGTGGCCTATGAGTTAGAGTTTCCTGTAGAGTTAGCGTTAGTGCATCTATTTTTCCATATATCTTTGTGTAAGAAGCGCATTGGAAACTCGGCTCTAGTTGCACCTATATAGAGTATTGGTGTGAAGGATAGTCTCTTTATGAAGAGGTTTCAATTGAGATTCTTTACCATCATGTTCATAAGTTGAGGAATAAGTCACTTAAGTGAAAATCCTTTGGAGGAATTAGCTTTTTCATAGGACGAGTCCACACCACAAGTCATGGTGAGGAAGGATGACTCATGGGTGCCATTCATGATCATCCAAATGCAGTCCAAGAATCCAAGCCTGTCCATTCACCACGAGTCATAGGACAACTCGTGGTACATAGGATGACTCATCCTGTTAATTCATGGAAAGGAGTCTCGCAAATTTTCAACTTCATCCCAAGGACCATGAGAGCAGACCACAAATTATGGTACCATACAAAGACTTTTCCTATCTTTCCATGGGATAGGTATCATAAAGTGTTCAAAGTTTGATCCGATAATCACTAGTGGAAACCACGAGCCGTGGTGTCAAAGGAAGAATCGTCCTATCTAGGCATGGTGTAGGGTTTAGAAAGTGATCGAGTTGCTTCAATAATCACGACTGCATACCACGAGTCATGATAGGACCCCAAGAGTCGTGGTACGACTCGTTGGCACTGAACAACAGCTTTTCAATACATTTTTTCAGGGGTATTTTTGTAACTTTCTAAGCTCTTAATTCCTAAACTAGGCTATTTTGGGTTTTATTAAGGGGTTTTAATAGGTTATTACCGTATCCCTTTTCATAACAACGATCATCCAAGGAATTCCACCTCTCAAGATCTCAAGAACACCTAGGGTTCTCTTCACCCAATTCTTAGGTTTTGAAGCAATAGTCAAGGAATCATCAAGTCCAGGTATGTGGGATTCTCAATAAGGGTTTGCTTTCACCCTTATGCCCAAATCCCAAGCTTCAATTCATGTTTTTAATGTGATTGTTCAATTCCATGATTTCTAGGACTAGAACTCTCTTATGCATAAACTCTAAATTCACTTATGATATGTTTTTCTCATGTTTCCTATATGCATTATGCAATTATGTTGGGTTGAATTCTTTGAAAAACTCTTATGTATCCCTATACTCAAATTTAACATGATTTGTTCAAAATAAGTATCATGGCTGCAGAATCAACACTGTTTTGCATGACTAGTTTAGTATTTCATGAAATTATTTAATTAACATGATTTAAAACTAGTCTATGAAAAACCTATCAGATTTTAGATATAATTATGAGCACCTATGTATGTTTTAGGAGTAGTACTTAAGATTGAGCAGATACGGGTTCAGATAACCCAAGTCCAGAACTACATGCCACCATAGGTTAAAGGGTTCCTCGCTAGTTAAAAGTGTCTTACGCTTTCATGGTTCTTATGCTTGGCAAGGTATGAATACCCTCCCAACTAGGGTTATGGGTTGGGCTCCATGATGTTCATGTGGAGTATGTTAGTTATGAGAATCTCCCATTTTCATGTTTTACTATGCATTATCTTACAGTATTTTGTATATGGATTGATCAGTATATGAACTTATTTGAAAATGTCATACATGCTCAACTTTATGTTTATGTTTTAAACCTTGAGTAACTGTAGTTCAATCTACGATAAATCTCAATGTTTTATTACTAGAACAAGATTTTGATTTTTAGTGTAATTTCCTTACTCTTACATTTTACTTATTTCACATACTCAATATATTCAAAGTACTGACTACATATTTTGTGCTATATCATCTGATGATATAGATTCGGGTGTTTAGTATCAACCCCGTTGTTAGCTACATTACAGTTGCAATCAGCTTAGAGTTGGTGAGTCATCATCATCCGAGGACATGAGTTTTATTTCATGTTTTCCTTACTCTTTCAATTTTCAGTTTATATAGAGCTAGTTGGGCACCTGTCCTTCTAGCTCTTTAGTGTTTAGAGGCTTTTAGACGAAGATGTCTAAATGTTCAACAAGTTGGTCTTTTGTTGTTTCAGTTTAGCACTTATTGATATTGCAACGTTATTTAGTTTTATGATATATATCATCATTAGATTTCACTCAATTTTGTTAGCTTATGTTCATGTCATGCTTGTACCATGGGTTAGCTTGAAGTCATTCATTGTTCTAGGTCCCCTGACACTTCCAGGGTCTAAACTTGGGTCATGAAAAAATTAATTTCAAAAGCATCAGGTTTAGGAGTATCCCAGGGTGTCTAAAAAGCTCAGACCTTGTTGACTATACAACCCTATCCCAGCATTACAGTGGAGGGTAAGGATTTGTAGTTTATTGTGATGCCTTACGATCTAGTTTGGGTGTTGTTTTAGTGCAGGATAAATAGGTCATTGCGAATGCTTCCAAGTAGCTAAGGGTGCATGAGAAGAACTATCCTACGCATGACTTGGAATTGGAACCAATGGTGTTTTTTTTAAAAATTTAGAGACACAATGTTTATAGAGTTTGTTGTAAAGCGTTCACTAATCATGTAGTTTGCAACATGTGTTCATCTAGAGGGATATTAACTTGAGATAGAAAAGATGGATGGAGCTTCTCAAGAACTATCATGTCACAATCCTATATTATCCGAGTAAGGCCAATGTGGTGGCAGATGCACTGAGCAGTAATTCAGAGAGTATGGGTAGCTTGGCCTGTTTAGCAGCTACCAAACGTCTGTTGGCAAGGGAAGTTCAGGAATTCGCTAACAATTTCATGAGACTTGCAATGTCAGGATCGGATGGCGTGTTAGCCATTTTCGAGGCAAGGTCTTTTTTTCTGGATTAGATTAAGGCTAGACAGTTTGAAGATACTAAAGTTAGCAAGATTCATTATAAGGTCTTGCGAGGAGAGGCCAAAGAGGCAATGATCAATGACAAAGGTTTCTTGAGAATAAAAATGCATGTATGTTTTCCCTGGGTTGATGATTTGATTAACACCATATTGTCAGAGGCTCACAATTCGAGGTATTCTATATTTCTTGTTGCTACCATAATGTATCGTGACTTGAGACAACACTCTAGATGGGGTAGAATGAAGCATGATATTGTAGAGCATGTGGGCCAGTGTTTAAGTTGTCAGCAGGAAATGTATGAGCACTAGAGACCTGGGGGAGTACTTCAGAGAATGCCCATTCTGGAACGGAAGTGGGAGAGAATAGCATAAGTTTGACTCAATCTGGGTCATTGTTGACAGACTATTCTGCCCATTTTGTGCCGGTTCAGGTTACCTATAATGTAGAAAAGTTAGCCAAGCTATATATTCGAGAAGTGGTTTGATTACATGGGGTTCCAATTTTTATAATATCAGATAGAGGTACGCAATTTAATTTTAAATTTTAGAGAACCTTGCAAGATGAATAGGTACTAAACTGGATTTGAGCACAACATTTCATCCTCAGATCGATGGTCAGTCTGAGAAAATGATTTAGGTGTTGGAAGATATGATCCGGGATTGGGTGACAGACTTTGGGTGTTAGTGGGAGCTGTTCTTACCATTGGCAGAATTTGCATATAGCAACAATTAGCACTGCAGCATTAATATGACACCACTTGAGGAATTATATAAAAGGAGATGTAGGTCTCCTATTAGCTGGTTTGATGCCTTCGAGGTTAGGAAATGGGGTACCGACCTATTAAAAGAGTCCCTAGAGAAGGTGATGGTGATTCAAGAGAAACTCTTCACAGCTCAGAGTAGACAGAAGCAATATGCCAATCGAAAGGTTATAGATATGGTATTCATGGTGGTAAAGCAAGTCTTGCTCAAGGTTCCACCCTTGAAGGGTGTATTGGGAAGCGTGGCAATCTTAGTCCGAGGTACATCAATCCATTAGAGATTCTCTAATGCGTGGGACAGGTGGCCTATGAATTGGTGTTGCCTCTAGGCTTGTTTGGAGTTCATCCAGTGTTTCATGTCTCCATGTTGAAAAGGTATCACAGTGATGGCTCTTATATTATCCGTTGGGAATCGGTGTTATTTGATGAAAATCTATCATATGAAGAGGAGCCTATGACTATACCGGAAAGACAGTTTTGCAAGCTAAGATCTAAGAAAATCGTGACTGTGAAGGTCTAGTGGAAGAACTGTCCTGTAGTAAATCATTATGTGATAGTTTGAGACCTAGAAGTTGGTAAAGTTGAGACATTTAGCATTACAAATTGTTTTAAAGGGATTTAGAGGAGTATAAACTCCATAAAATAGGTTGGAATGATCAAGTGGGGATAGAGGGTGATAAATTAACTTGTGCATAACGAATTTTGACCATTATGATATGTAAAAATCGGGTGGGTTTAAATTCCAAAGAACCCTTAATTGAAGGGTAGATAATGAAGTACTCTTGTGTTGTTTGTTCTTAGATTTCTTGCGTTCCGAAGCTCTGAGAAAAGAAAAAGCTCCCGTGAAGTAGCGTGCATATTCACTTTCTTCAGTTGAGGTAGGTTACAGCTTTATATGGAGTTAGACTTTGCATAATATCTTGTATGTATTATGAAATGTTGAGCATATTGTCTGGTCATTAGACATTTTTTATGATAGAGAATAATGTGGTTTAATATGCATATTGAATGAGCTCTGAAATCATATAAATCTGTGGATATTATTCTTGAATTAATGTGATATTGTGTTAATCAATGTGTACTTATGATTTATCCTACGTTGATGATTGATTGATATCATATTGAACAATGTTGATGAATTGTAATGCCCTAGAAACCCTAAGATCAGACTCGGGAGTTGAAATAGAGAAAACAAGATTTTCGTCACAAGGTCACAGAATGAGTCGTAATGTGACCCGTCAGGATGATCACGAGTCGTTAAGTGACTCGTGGTGAGGTGTTTCACTTAAGTTGGAATTTCGAGTTTTTGGGTAACCACGGACATGAACACTAGTCGTGGTCAACATAACGACTCGTTGAGTTAGCCGTGGTCAAAGGCAGTGAAGGATGAAGGAAGGACAGGCAGTGTACGTAATGACTAGACACCACAAGTCGTGGTCTATGCCATGATTTGTTAGGTGGGTCGTGGTTAGCAGTTGATTAAAGATTAGATGTTTTGGGCAGTGAAGGGGATGGATTGTCACCAGGAGTCGTGGTCACTGACAATGACTCGTCCAGTCCCTCATTGGGATTGACAATTTTCTTTTCCCTGCTAGTTTATTAAGGGCTTTTCCATAATTCCTATGATCCTAAGGCCTAAACTACATCATTTTAAGCTCTGAAAAGTGAATTTTAAGAAGGGTAAGTTCATTCGAAGCCATTCCTAATTCATGCATGCAAGCTTAGAGGTTTTGAGAGGGTGATCAAGTCTAGTTCTTCAAAGTTCTTCCTCAATTGTTCTTTGGGCAATATAGGAGATTGTAGAACCAGATTCTCTAAGGTATGTAGGGTAATGAATGGGTGAAATTGTTTACACCCACGTCCGATCCCTCTCTAATTCATTAAAATCTACATGTTGATTCTATGAGGTTTACCCCAATTCTTATGAAATCCTTAAGATCTATCTATGGGTTAATCCTTCTTATGTATAAATTCATGTTTTATGAATCATGGGTATATTTTAATACTATTTCAATTATAAACTTATGGATTTAAATTTCTACAAAATTATGCCCAATTATGTATGTTTTTATGAAAAGTCAAGTTATGATTTGGCTATGATCTTTATCTAAATTAGCCCAACTATGATCTATACTTTATGGTATGATTTATCTAAAGTACCTATCATGGATTTATGAGATATGAAGTATATGCATGTTTTACAAGTATGCATCAATTTCATGACTTATGGATTTATGATTATGGCTGGCTCACGGGCCTTATTTCATGCTAGTTCATGTATTTCAAGCATGTTATGATTATTATGATTTAACTAGCCCATGAATCTCATGTATGTTTTTCCTATTACCATATGAGAACTATATATGTTTTCGGTGTAGTATTTAACACCGAGTAGACCTGGGGTCCAAGCATACTCTGAGTCTCAGAACTACATGCCAACGTAGGCATGTTGGAACCTCCCTTGAGACTGTCCCCTTTTCTCGAATGGGCCTTTAGTTGTGATATCACACCTCTTTCCATGGTTCTACCCTTGGAAAGGTATGAACACCCTCCCAACTAAGGGCTTACGGCTCCATGTGTGCTCATATGGGGTATGTCGGTTATAAGAATCTCTCATTGTTCCGCATGATTTATGCATGATTATGTTTATGTACTTTGGCTCAAGTCATGTTTAATAAAGCTTTTCTCTTATAATTATGATTATGAATGATTTACAAATGTTTTGAAAACCTTGAGCCTTATGTTTACATTATGATATTTACGTTTTAAGCATATTGTCCCACTCTTATAAACTCTTATGTATTTCAATTGTCCGTTTATACTTACCTTGCATACTCGGTACATTCAAAGTACTGACCGCATACTCTATGCTGTATCGTTTCATGATACAGGCCCCGATAATCAGACCCAGCCTCGTTGCTAGCCAGCTTTCCAGAGTAGAATATCCAGTCTCAGTTGGTAAGTACTCATCTCCCGAGGACCATTTGTTATCAGTTATATTTACATTTTTAGTTTTAGACTTACAGAGTTAGTTTGGATCTTGTCCCGTCAACTCATTAGAAATAGAGGCTTTTCAGGCATAGATTGTACTCAGCTTCAAACTCGTGTTGTATGTTCTGATGTTATGCTATGTTCATACTTTTGTTATGTTTATTATGTTGATCTTCCTCTTTAATTGATTGAGTTAGATGTTATGTTCATGCCATGGGTCGACTTGGAGCCTCTCGGGGTTCCTTGTCACGTGTCTCTATCGGGGCCCATGTTCGGGTCATGAAAAACTGGGTATCAGAGAAATAGGTTTTGAAGTGTCCTTGGGTGTCTGAAAGCCGCATTAAGTAGAGTCTTTTTCATGGGTGTGAAGCGCGCCACACTTATGATGAAGAGGCTACGAGATGTTTAGGAAATGTTCCTTTCTTTCATGATCCATGTCGTGCGGTGAAATGTCTCTCTATCCTTCTAAATCGTGTTATACGCATTTGCAGAATTATGCCTCCCCACAGAGTTAACGGAAGGAGAAACGGAAATGAAAATGCCCATGAGGGTGGCAACGGAGACGGGCATCAGTAGGCCCCACCAGTCCATGAGGAGCATATACCCAAGTCGATTGCCCATGCGGAGTTCAGGGCAGCCATCCAGATATTAGGCCAGGCCTTGACTGCCTAGGTCAACCAACAGATGGTAGTGCATGTCCCTCAGAACGGGAATATGGCGGTGACGAGAGTTATAGATTTTCTAAGGATGAACCCTCTTGAATTTCTTGGATCGAAGGTGGACAAGGATCCACATGAGTTCATTGAGGAGATTTTGAAGATCACGCAGATTATGGGGGTGACCGGAAAGAAGTGCGCTAACTTAGCCTCTTATCAGCTGAAACGGGTTGCGCATATCTAGTTCAAGCAGTGGAAAGATAGCCAGATAGTGGGAGCAGGCCCCATCAGATGGGACAAGTTTCATACCGCATTTCTGGAGCAGTTCTTCCCTCGTGAGATGAGGGAGATTAAAGCAGCGGAGTTCGTGATCCTGAAGCAGGGTAACATAACAGTCCAAGAGTATGCTTTGGAGTTCACTTATTTGTCTAAGTATGCCCCAGAGCTAGTGGCCGATCAGAGAGCTCAAGTGAGTAGGTTTATGCATGGAGTTGCAGATTACCTGGATAAGGATTGTAGGATCGCCATGCATCATTAGGATATTGATTTTCCCCAGATAGTTTTGCACACCCAACAGATGGAGGCGGTGCATCTGAGGGAGAGAGAGGCTAAGAGGGCCAGGACGGATAGTGTTGGGTTCACTCAGTAGAGATCCAGTGGTGGTCACCACCCTCAGTTTCAACAAAGTTCATTAGCCCTAGCATCATCATCAGCTAGTGTTCCCTCTCGACCCAAACGTGATCAGAGGGGTAGAGCATCAGGCTCGAGGGGCCAGGGGAGCATTCTAGGAGATCGCACATTTCTAGCCTATGCGATGTGTGGAAAGAACCACCCAGGGAGGTGTTTAGTTGGCTCAGATGCTTGTTTCGGGTGTGGCAAACCTAGACATAGGCTCAAGGATTTCCATTCATCCAGATTAGGCGATGGTGGAGACCATACCCTAGTTGCTAGTTCAGCAGCTCTGACAACACGTCCATTCCAACAGGGTGCTTCTACTAGTTTAGTTGGCGGCTAGTGTCAGAATAGGTTCAATGCCTTTGCACCTCGACAGGAGCATGAGACTTCACTAGATGTGGTCACTGGTACGTTACGAGTATTTCACATTGATGTTTATGCATTGTTAGATCCCGGGGCTACTTTATCTTTTGTGACACACTATGTTGCTAGAAGTTTCAGAGTCAATTTTGAGATCTTATCAGAACCCTTCTCAGTCTCTACTCCATTCGGTGATTCAGTTATAGCTAGATGGGTATATAGGAATTGCCGTATCTCAGTACTTTAGAAAGTCATATCGGTAGATTTATGTTACACCCCGTAAAATTTCCAACACATAGATGGCCTATTCGCGTGTTGGTTAAGCATATTTGGAAGCCATACATGCTAGGAAAAGGCCCGGGAAAAG
>JACEIK010000131.1:241001-280002 GCA_018107945.1 Datura stramonium | reverse complement strand
ATCTGACTGTCTGACTATACTGTATCTGGAATATTATCTGACTATCTGATATTGCTTTACTAACTTTTATTCTGAACATATCTCATAATATTATAAACATTCTTGCTAAATTCAAAAACACGCTTGCCAAAATCATACGAGACTCAATTCTTGACTTCAGGCTTTTCATTCGTTAGTTGGAGGAGCAACATCTAGAATTCTTAAATCCTCTATTGATATACCTCTTAGTTGTAAAGATAAGAATTTCTAAACTCCTATTCATCGTTAATTTGAGTTTCTACATTATTAGTGAAGAATGATTTATCAATACTGGATTTTTTATTTTGTTCTTGTTATGGACTATTTGAGCGTGTTTATGGTTTGTAAAGGGTTATATTGTTGTATGTTGCAGTAGCTTGAGGAAAAAATAAGGGTGGAGTATAGTCAAACTAATGGAAATTTCTTTTGAGGTATATAAAAAGCAACTCCTTTTTTAATATCGCACGAATTTTAGTTGTAATACTGATCGTTGAGTCGAATTTAGCGCTTGTTGTTATCGTGAATGAAATTAGTGATATTTATGGATCTTTAGCTTCCTAGTTGTGCGATGTTGACATTCATATGAGCTTTCTGTCTGTATCAATATGAGACGTAGTTAATCTTTATACTCTTTCGACTTGTGAAATTCAATTTATTCTTGGTCATCGTTTAGTAGATCTTGAAAATTATCATATTTATTTTTACATATTGTGATCAAGTACTTTTTTGCTCTTGTTAGCTGTGAACGTTCATTGTATAAACCTTGTCGAGGAATGTTAAGTTGTCCATAACATGACTGTCAAAAAGATCAATCTAGCTCAAAGTCTATACCTATTATTGAGTCATTCAAATGATAGTTACCAAAGAGTATTGATTATGTTTACAAGAGGTCATAATCCTATACTTGATCATATTGAGTTCCTTACACAATGTAATTAGAGTCATGTTACTTGTGTTAGGAAGTCTTCTAAGTCATTTACTTAGGCATACATTGTACAGTTTGAGTATGCATTTTACCACCGAATTATAATCGGTGGGCAGGGCCTTACATGACTATTATTATTATTTACCACCAGACTTAACATTTATTGGGAAGATTTATATATTATTGCCATCGGGAAGATTTATATATTATTTCCATCGATCTCGATAGGCAGTTATGTATGTATATACACACACAACGACATGTTAGCATTTGACATTGAGTAAGACCCTGCGAGGCATACGAGTTACAAATGAGTTACAGGTTATTCACCCAATGTGGCATTTCAAGTTTTAGGTTGCGTCTATGCTTATCTTTTTTGTAGCTTCCTTTTTGCTTATTGTTTTCTACATTACATACCAGTACATTTTATTCATACCGATACCCTTTTGCTTGGGGGCACTGCATTTTGTGTTGCAGTACTAGATAGAGAACTAGATCAATATTTACAGTAGGAGTTTGCTGTTTTAGCTACTGGTTGGTAAGCTCCACTCTTTTGGAGTTGTTGGTTAGCTATTTAGTCTTGTTCTGAGTTTTGTGTATAGTTGATGGGTAGGTCGGGGTCTTTGTCCCTATTATGTAGTTATCAAACACTCCTGGAGGCTTATGGATGAACTATGGGGGTTGTTCAATATGTTGTCTAATATGATTGGTCTTGCCGGACTTTTGTCATATATAATTGTGCACTTGCAGTCTTGTCGGCTTGTTGTTTCTCTTTTAGATGAGTTGTGGTGCCTTATCTTTTTTCAATTGAGATATTGTGACCTCGCTTGTCCATATTTATTAACAAAAACTTATTCATGGTGTCCTTGTTGGCCTATTATGCGCAAAACTAGTCCTGAAAAGGATAAGTGGTCGCTGCAAATATAATCTGGTCTAAAAGTCTGGAGTCAAATCCACAGAAAACTAACATTAGTTATAATTCTTTAAATATCATTAAGAAAATAAATTTGAAAAATTATTTAGCTTTTTAAAGATTACAATCTTTATTTCTAACTAATTAATTAACAAATATTAAAACAATAAAATTATCAACTAAAGAAGATGAAGTTGGAAACAAGATTAAGGAGGTCTAGAGTTATGATTTCAATTATTAGAATTCTTTTCAGTAAGTTATCTATAATCTCATTCATTTATTCTCTACAGATCATGAACACTTAGCACAATTCTCTCTAGAGTAATCACGATAATTTACTAGACGTATTCTCTTGAACTACTATAGCTAGCAATTTCTCAACGATCACTATGATCACGTCAAAGCTTCATTATCTCTAAAACCGTTTTTAAAACTGCAGTATTAATCTCTCATATATCTAAAGAGTGACATTGTTCAATAATAACCTAATTATCATTCTTTCTCAAGCAATACACAATAAATGGGCACAATCAACTAAAATAAATACGTAGTTGAACAAGTGGAGAAATTCAAAGGCTAAATTATATTCAAACATAATAAAAATTTATTCAATAAAATATTCCATCAAAATTCTAGATAAGAAATCTAGTTACTCATAATATTATTTAAGAACATAACATAGAATTCCATAATGAACAAGTAAAAGAAGGAAAGAAAGTGAAATTCGAAGTCGAATTTCCGTCTTTTCCGCTCCTTGCGTATTCTTCCTCCAAAAAGTCATGTGTGTTTCTTCCTCAAAATAGTAGTGTATATCTTATCAGTATGTTTTCTAGGGTATTTATACCATCTAGGATGTGTAGGGAATCATTGACGCTAAATTAATATGCAGGACAATTTTTGCTTGGCTCATCTATAGCTCTCGCTTCGCGAGGACCATGGATGAGCCTGCTCAGCTCCATAATTTATCTTGTTTCTTGGCTAGTCTATCTATCTTGAGAAGAGAGGACCATAGACGAGTCCAGCCATGCTTCAATCTTTCATCTTTTACTTTAAATCAAGCCAAAATCTCCTTCTTTTAGTCGTATTCATCCAACGTATTCTCTATACACATAAAACTCGAAATGAGTTCAAAATACTCAAGATAACAAATAAAAATATAATTTTGCATAAGATATGAGGTGATAATGTAACATAAATATATAATTTAAGCCAAATATCATTGGTCCAACTATTATCTTGTAGCTGAGTTTCAGTGGCTAGCTCGGTCAAGAGAGGTACTAGGTGTTGATCACGCCTCTCCAAGTTTGAGGTGTGAAAAACTTGGTACCAGAGCACGTTGAGTCTTAGGGAGTTTATAAACCTGTCTAGTAGTTCTTGCTTATGGGTTTGTTGTGTACCACATTTATAATTAGAAGGCTGTAGGAAATTTAGGAATGATTACATTTCTTTCATTTGACAGATCGTGCAATAGAGAGGAGTTATAAGAATACTTGAATCTAAATCGTGCTTTATGTCCCTTGTTTACAAAATTGTCTGTGACTAGATAGATGACTAGCAAGAAGATTAGCATAGATGTTGGGGAAGGCACCAGTTGTTCCTCCCGGCCAAATAGATAGATTGGAAGCCTAAAGTGAATCCCCAATTCCTGTAATTTCAATTTTATCAGCACCTACTAAAGCCAGAAAAGATCCGGCACCTTCAGCCCCACATACTCCGGTGGCAGCTGAGGAAGCTAGAGGTACATATTTTCTAGTACCTTTTGTTCCCTCATCTGATACAAAAGAATAAGATGTTAAAGAGTGTAGTTAGATTATTGGCACAAATGGTAGCTGCATAGCAACAATAGATAAGGGAACTAATAAGTACCTGAGTTGGTAGTTTAAAGAGTTCGAGAGCCCAATAATTTCTCAGTTGGAGTCCTCTTTTGTTTACTAGATCTGATGCAACTGAAGATCCTCATGACTTTATCGACCAGCTTTACTGAGTGCTTCAAGTTATGCATGCCTCAGTAACATAGGTTGTGGAGCTGGCATCTTTCAAGCTACGAGACGAGCCATTTTATGGTTTGAGGCATGGAAATGGTCCAAAAGACCGAATGCACCTCCAACCAAGTCGGAGGACTTCTCAAAGGATTTATTATCCCATTATCTTCCTCAAGAGTTCTAGAGGCCAAACTTGACTAGTATATAGCCCTCAGACAGGGCATATGAGCATCCGAGAGTACAACACATGTGTTAACTCATTGTCCAGATATGCTCATGATACTTTAAGCAAGATGTTGGTCAGAGTACACAATTTGTAGCAGGTCTTGAGGCACATTTGATCAAAGATTGTACAGTGGTATATTTACTGAAGGATAGAGATATTTTTTGGATCCAGGCATTTGCTCAGACAATAGAGGATCTTAAACATTAGATTCAGGATACTCATAGCAGAAAGAGGGAATAGAACAAGAGGGCTAGATCTACTGGTTTTATAGAGATTCTTGGGGTGATTTCAGGCCACAATTCACTAGGTAGACAACCCACTTTATTAGTAGTGTCCCATCTCGGTTTGAAAGGCAGGGTTATGATTATTTTTCTTAGTTTGGACTAGGTCAGAGTTCAGGACCTTCAAGTTCTCATCGCCGGGAGCATTCAGGAAAGATGAGAACCCCATTACCACTTTATGCTCAGCATGGTAGGAAGAATTCTGGGTGGTGTCGTCAGGGTTAGATATATGTTATTAGTGTGGGAATTCTGGTCATTTTATTCGTTAGTTCTGATCAGAGATAGAGGTGAAACGACTCAACCTAGTGGGTCGATGGAAGCTTATTATCTTTCATCCGTCCCCCTAGGCCTAACCCTCAGACTACTCCAGTCCATGGAAGAGGCAGGGCAAGAGGAGAAGCATCCAGTTCAGGCTGTATCCAGAATCACTTTTATGCTCTAGTTGGTTGGCAGGACCTGGAGTCGACACCCGACACCGTCACAAGTATATTGATTGTTTTCTCTTATGTTATCTATGCATTGATAGATACCAATTCTACCTTCTTTAAATTAATCCATTTGTTACTACTAAATTTGGGATAGACTCAAAATTTTTGCCAAGACCTTTTGTTGTATTTACTTTGATAGGCGAATCTATTATAGCTAGGTGAATTTGCCGAAATTATGTTGTATCAATTTGCAATCACCTTTTTAGATGATTTGATTGAGTTAGATATGTTTGATTTTGACATAATAGTGGGTATGGATTGGTTGGCTTCATGTTAAGCTGATGTTGATTGTCGAGCCAAAGTTGTTAGACTCCATTTTCCAGATGAGCCAATCCTAGAGTGGAAAGGTAACTCAACCACGCCAAGATGTAAGTTTATTTCATACCTTAAGGCCCCTAAGATGATTTTCAAAGGTTATATCTATCATCTAGTTTGTGTAAAAGATATAGAGGGTGAATCTAAAACCCTTTAGTTAGTTCCAATAGTTAATGAATTTCTAGCATTATTCCCAGATGAGCTTCTGGACATCCCTCTAGAAAGGGAAATTGACTTTTCTATTACTCTATTTCTGAGTACTCAGCTGATATCCATTCCTTCGAATAGAATAGATCTTGTAGAGCTAAGGGAATTGAAGAAGCAGTTGAAAGATCTGCTCGAGAAAGGCTACATCAGGCTGAGTACATCATCATGGGGCGTACTAGTGATATTTTTCCAAAAGAAAGATGGGTATTTGAGGATGTGTATTGATTATTAACAATGGAATAAAGTCATAATCATGAGCAAATATCTACTCTCAAGGATCAGCGACCTCTCTGATAAACTACAGGGCACTAAATGTTTTTCCAAGATTGATCTAAGATCATGGTATCACCAGTTGTGAGTTAATAGGAAAAATATTTTGAAGACATCTTTAGAATGAGTTATGACCACTTTGAATTCTTAGTGATGTCATTTGGACTTACTAATGCCCCAACAACCTTCATGTACTTAATGAATCAGGTATTCAATCCATTCTTGGATGTGTTTGCGATCATTTTTCATTGATGATATTTTGATATACTCACGGTTTGAGGTAAAACATGCAGATCATTTGTGTGTGGTATTATAGACTCTTCAGGATCACAGGTTGTATGCGAAGTTCTCTAAATGTGAATTTTGACTAACTTGTGTAGCTTTTATTGGCCATATTATTACCAGTGAAGGTATTAGAATTGAAGGCCAAAGAATTGAAGATACAAAGAATTAGCTGAGGTCCGTGAATCCTATTGTTTAGCAGGTTATTACTGCAGATTTATAAAAGGATTCTGTTTCCATATCCACACTTTTGAAAAAGTTGACTCATAAAGCAATTAAGTATTAGTGGATAGAGGCCTATGAGCAAAACTTTCAGGAGTTGAAGTATAGGCTGACATCAGTGCCTGTCTTAACTCTTCCAAAAGGCACAGAAGGCTGTGCAGTCTATTGTAATGCTTTGAGGATTAGGTTAGGCTATATTATAATGCAATATAGAAAAGTTATTGCCTAGGCCTCAAGACAACTGAGAAAACACGAGCAGAATTACCTTAGTTATGATTTTGAGTTAGCAGCAGTCGTTTTTGCCTTAAAATTTTGGCATCATTATTTGTATGGAGTTCATGTTGATGCGTTTATAAATCATAAGAGTCTATAGTACTTGTTCAAATAAAAGGAGTTGAATTTGAGATAGAGAAGGGGGCTAGAGTTATTGAAGGATTATGATATTGATATCCTATACCATCCTATTAAAGCCAATGTAGTGGTCGATAGTTAGCCAAAAATCTATGGGAAGCTTGAGCCATGTAGAATATGGTAAGGTTGAGATGATGAAAGAATTGCATAAGCTAGCTAGTTTGCAGGTTCGATTTTTAGATATAGACGATGGAAGGGTTGTTATTCAGAATACAATAGAATCTTCCCTTGTGATAGAAGTAAAGAAGCAATAGAATAAAGACCCATAATTGGTAAGGTTAAGGGAAGGAGTTCCATAGTAGAAGTAGCCACTATGTGAACTTAAATAAGATGAAATTATTAAACATCGAGGTTGTCTATGTTTACTCAATGTGGGGGAGCTCCAAGAGACGATCTTGACAAAAGCACATTATTCTCTCTATTCAATTCATCCAAGAGATGAAGATGTATCGTGATCTTCGACAGATATATTGGTTCAATAGTATGAAGAGGGACATTGCAAAGTTTGTAGCTCAATGTTTGAATTTTTAGCAGGTAAAGATTGGACACTAGAGGCCCATAAGATTAACCTAGATATAAAAATCCCTTGGAAGTGAAAAGTGATCAATATTGATTTCATTACAGATTTACCTTGTACTTATCGAAAGTACAATTCCATTTGGGTTATTATGGACAGGCTGACGAAGTCGGCTCATTTTTTACCAGTTAGGATCAACCTATACGAGTGAAGATTATGCCAAGGTTTACATTCATAAGATAGTCTAACTCCATGGTATTCCAATCTCCATTATTTCAGATTGAGGAGATCAATTTACAACTAATTTCTAGAGGTCTTTCCATAAGGATCTAGGTACTCAGGTGAATATCAGTACAACCTTCTATCTATAGACTGACGGACAAGCTGAGCACACATTTAGACGCTCAAGCCTGTGTGCTAGAAGGAAACTGGGATGATCATTTGCCTCTTCTTGAATTTTCTTATACTAACAAATTTTATGAAAGTATCCAGATGGCTCCTTATGAAGCTTTGTATGGGAGAAAATATAAATGTCAATTGGATGGTTTGAAGTTGGAGAAGTAGAACTGTCAGGGTCTGACTTGGTTCATCAGGCAATTGAGAAGGTGAAGCTCATCAGAGAGAGGTTACAAATAGCTTAGAGTAGGTAGAATTTGTATGCAGATGTGCGACTTTGGGAGTTAGAATTTAAAGTTACTGATTTGGTCTTCTTGAAGGTTTCGCCTATGAAAATCATTACGCGGTTCATCAAAAAGGGAAATCTTAGTCTGAGGTATATCAGACCTTATAGAATCATCCAAAGAATAGAAAGAATGACATATGATCTTGAATTACCCATAGAATTGGAGGTAGTCCATCATATGTTTCACGTATCGATGCTGCAAAATTATATAGGAGATCCATCGCGTATTATACCTATCGAGGATGTTCAGTTTCTGAGAACCTATCCTACGAACAAGTACTAATTGCCGATCTAGATCATCAAGTTAGGAAGCTCAAGACCAAGAAAGTTAGCCTAGATAAAAGTGTTGTGGAGAAAAAATGTCGAGGCAATGAAGTGGGAAGCCAAAGAGGAGATGAGAAAGAAATATCTAATTTTTTTCAAGCTAAAGATTATCTCGAGGTGATTTATATGTTTAAAATTCTGAATATCCTTTCTTTTGCGTGAAGAGGATGAGATGAATATATGTGTATAATTAAACTTATTTTATATTTGTTGCATCGCCCTGTGAGGCACTTTATTAAACTATTCTAGGTTTCAGGTTATGAGATAGTCCATTTTAAAGAGAAAACGCTTCTGAAATTTGGTAACTTGTAAAGGACTTAACTTTGCGAGTCCAATTTTGATTCGAGAATGAATGTGCCAAAAGGGGTATGTAACACCTCGTACTTCATAACCATAAATCTATTACATATATCATAGGATATAAGTTGTATTACCATGTGTCATACGTCAAGGGAAAATCGGGCGTTGAAGCTATAGACGAAACATAGCGCAAAGGGGCGAAGTGCCCAGAGACTTGGCCAAATGGCCTATTGCAATGCGGGCAACGTAGCTCCTAGTGTCGAAGTAGTGCATTCGGCAGCCCATCTCTCTCTCTCTCTATATGTGTGTGTGTATGTGCTTGCATGCGCACCTTGCAGATTTTTCTTCATTTCCAAATTAATCCAAACCCTAACCAAATCACCCCTCTTATTTTCTTGAGTTCTAGGAGTAAATTGGAGGGTAAAGACTCTATATAAACTCAAATATAATTGAAATTCAATCGTCAGTATCACGTTCTTCCCGTCAATTTCGGGCTTTTGTGTCATTAATTGGAGGAGCGGCTTATGGAGTTCTTAAAAACCTCCATTGATATACCTCTTGGTTGTAAAGGTAAGGATTCCTAAACTCCTATCCATCATTAATTTGAGTTTCTATTTTATTATCAAAGGATTATTTACCAATATTGGATTTTTCTGTTTTGTTCTTGTTACGGACTATTTGGGCGTGGTTGTGGTTTGTAAAGGAGTTGTATTATTTTATGTGGAAGTAGCTTGTGTTGAAGATAAGGGTGGAGTATAGTTGAACTTACGGAAATTGCTTTCAGGGTATGTAAAGACAACTTCTTTCTTCGATGTTGCATGAATTATAGTCATAGTATTGATCGTTAAGTCGAGCTTAGTACTTGTTATTATCGTGAATGAAATCAGTGATATTTTTTTATCTTTGGCTGCCTAGTTGCATATTGTTGACATTCATCTGAGCGTTCTGTCTGTATCAATATGAGGCGTAGTTAATCTTTATAATCTTACGACTTGTGAAATTCAAAGTCTTGTTCGTCATTCATTGGACTTGAAAATCATCATTTTTTACTTATGGTGATTGAGTATTCTTGTGCTCTTGTTAGCTGCCAATGTTCATTGTATAATACCTTGTCGAAGAATATTAAATTATCTATAGCATGACAGTCTAAAGAATCAATCTAGCTCAAAGTCTATAACTATTGTCGAGTCATTCAAACGATAGTTACCAAAGATTATTAAGCCATTATGTTTATGAGAGTTGATAATGATATACTTGATCATATTGAGTTTCTTATATAATGTAATTAGATCCATGTTACTTATGTTAGGAAGTCTTCTAAGTTTTTTACTTAGGCATACGTTGTGCAGTTAATTTGAGCATGCATTTTATCATCGAGCTATAATTAGTGGGCAGGACTTTATATGACTATTATTATTGTTTACCATTGAACTTTACATCGGTTTGGCAGATTTATATATTATTACCAATGAGCTATAGTCGATGAGCAGTTATATATGTGTATATATACACAGGAATATTAGCGTTTGATATTGAGTAAGACCCTTCGAGGCACACGAGTTATAATTGAGTTACATGTTATCTGCCAATATGACATTCAAGTTTCAGATTGTTTTTATGCTTATTTTTTGTTGTCATTACCTTTATGCTTATTGTTTCCTGCCTTACATACTAGTACATTTCATTCGTATTGATGCCTCTTTGTAGGGGCATTGTATCTTATACTGCAGGTCCAGATAGAGGTCCAGATTGACCTTTACAGCAGAAGTTTGCTATTTTAGCTGCTGGTTGGTAAGCTCCACTCTTCATGGAGTTATTCGTTAGCCGTTTAGTCTTGTTTTGAGTTTTGTATACAGTCGACGAGTAGGTCGGGGTCTTTTCCCAATTATGTAGTTATTAGACACTCCTAGAGGCTTATAGATGAACTATATGGGTTGTTCCGAATGTTGTCTAGTATATTTGGCCTTGTCAACTTTTGGCTATATATATAAAATTTAGTTGCAGCCTTGTCGGCTTGTTGTTTCTCTTTTGGCTGAGTTGTGGCCTTGTCGGCCTTATCCTTTTTCAATTGAGATGTTGTGACCTCATCGGTCCAGATTATTTCTGTTAATAGCAACTTATTTATGGTAGCCTTGTCGGCTCAACTGTTATCTTGTAGCTGAGTTTCAGTGGCTAGCTCGGTCAAGTGAGGCACTGGATGCGGATTGCGCCTCCCCAGATTTGGGTCGTGACAAAATTGAGAACTTTCCATTGAATATCACAGTACTAACTTCGTAGTTAAACCCCCTGAAGATGTGGCAATTGCAAGACATATCTCTAAGCTTTCAAGATTTTCCTCACAATCCAAGTAGCATTATTTTTAGGTTTTTTCAAGAACACACACATTTGATTTAAACTTACTTTTCATATTCAAAATTTAGGATCTAGCATTACATTTCAAATGTTATGAGTTCGAAAAAAAAAATTATTGCACAACAACTGAGAAGAAGAGAAGAAGGAAAAGTAGAGAATAAGTAGTTTTATCTTTAAGTTGTTTATATTTGAGTATCAATTGTACCTCTTTTAAAAAATAAATATATATTAAATGGGGAGCAACCAAATAAAGTTTATGAGAAATTTTTACCTTTATATGGTATTCAAAATTGCTTCGTAAAGTCTTTAACAAATAGACAAAAAAGGAGATGATAATTATAGCATGTTGTAAGACCATAAAACGTAAGAAAAGCATGTCATAAAACTATAAAAAAAATAGCAAGAAATGTAGAAAACTATAAAAAAAATAGCAAGAAATGTAGTATATTTATGTGCAATATATCATTAATACATACTATAATGTAAAAACAATATATTTTTATTAAAGCATATAATAAGGTATTTGACTTGACTTACAAAAATTAAAATAGAGCTAACTTATGTACAAGGATAATATAATAAATTTATAATAATCAGTATAATTGAACAAATTTTTACACAATTAGTATAATTGGACATGTTACACCATATTATCTATCTTATCTTTGGATTACTAGTTCTAATTAATTATCTCTAATTATGTTTTAAGGGAGTTAATAATACAAAATTTGTTTGACCCTACTCATAAGAAAAAAGATATACTAACAATACTAATTAAATACAATAAATACTTTGGTAATTTAAAAAGGGGCCACCCTTGGCAATAAAACCAGAAACGTACCAAACAATGTGGGAAGACCAAAGGCATGCATGGTTTTGGTGTATGATAATAATAATAAGAATTGGCATTCCAAAATTGTGGTCTTTCTTGAAATATTTGCCAATGTGTTTAGATGTTGGTCTGTTTGTTTCAATTGGGTTTCTGTATGTGATGTAAAACTGATACACATACATAGTATTTGTCGATGAATGCCACCTCTTTCGTTCTCTCTCATAAGTTATAGTCATATGTAAACTCTTCTCACGCCGCCTCACTTCCTTCACCTCGAATACTTCCCACACTTTTCACTTCCTCACAATTCCCAGCAAATCTCCGTTATTTTGTTTGATTTTTGTTCTGTATAGTCACTTCCTTGAAGCTGATACTATGATCGATCCCTCAAATGCCGCCATTATTACTCTGATCAGTAATGCTTACTATTCTTTCACTGGTATTTCTCCATTTTTTGGGTTTGTTCTGTTTGGGACAATGTTTTTGTAGATAATGAATATTTTGTTAGATTTTCGTTTAATTTTTCTGATCTGAACTATTGGGTTTTGATTCTTCTAACAAATCGACCACTCGATCTTGGACGTGAGGGATGTTTTATTTTGTTTGTGGTCAATTCATCAATATCGAGGAGACATGTGGGGAGACTCTGATCTTCTGTATGAGACATACCCAATTCTGTCAATGGGGTTTTGCCATTATTTACCAGTTTTTAAATGCAAAGATAATATAGAGAACTTTCTTTTTTCTTTTTCTTTTTTAAAAAAAATTTATTCTTATGTTGTAAAATATTGAACTGAGATGAGCTTAAATAGCTGATCCCAACTTGCTTGGTATTGAGGCATAGTAGTTGTTTCAAAATATGGGCAAACACCAGATTGTAAGGAATTATGATTCTTTGTTTTTACTTGTCCTCCCTTCTCTTTATTTGATTCTTTGGCTTAGAGGGAGAGGATGATGCAAATATGTATTATTCTTCAGTGGAACTGGCTGTGCAAAGTTGTTGGTTTTACTTTGTTGAGTTTGATTTGTTTATTTTGGTGATTTATTTGGTCTACAATGAGTATATTTGAGGTATATATTAATGTTTTGGCCAATTTTGTGTTATGTGTACTGGACTATGTGCTGTAACTCACTTTCTGTTTACTTTCTTGTATAGAAGAAAGAAACACATGAATCTTGAATCTTGCTCACATGCCGCCTATTGTTCAGAAAATGGAGAATGGGTTAAATGAGGTGGAAAATGATGAGTTTGAGAAACTTCTTGGTGAGATTCCAAATGTTACTTCTGGGAATTCATATTCTGAGGAATCTGGTGTCATCAATTGTCCAAAAGATTTTAATTTGGCATCCTCAAATGGGGCTTTGACCGGTGTTAGTGAGATATATATACGCAATGAGATATTAGGCGAATTAAAAGAATTTGGTAATCGAGTTGAGCAGCCACCAAACAAGAGGTTTGAGTCAGAAGAAATACACTTACCAAATGAACAAGCTATAACATCCGCATTTGCTGAGTTGCGTGTAAAAGAAGGTGCCTTGTTAGAATCTGCAGCTCCTCTGGCTAATTCTACACCTTTGCTGAACCATTTAGCTGTTGTGAATGGACAATGCAAAAACAACTTAGGTAAAATCCCTTCGAATTTGGATTCACAAGTGTTAGTTGTTCCCTCTCCAAGAACACCAAATAATCTACACAGTGCTTTTAACGGGTTTAGTCCAAGTATTGGTGGGCACCAAAGTGGATATGTACATACAATGGAAAACATATCTGCAGCTGTACCATTACCTCCCGGAGTGCAAGGTGTTCACCTACTTCCACCAATTCATCGGTTAGATATTCCAGTAATTTCCAATCAACAACATTATTTCTTGGATGTTACATCACCTGTTCCTTACTTCCACTCACAAATTAATCGACACCGCGGAGCATGTAGACACATTGAAGAGGAACAACATTATTTCTTATATATGCAGCAACTTCGCACTCAGCAATTAGACAATCAGTTTCCAATTCAACCAGATGGGTCAATCACAAGTAGATCAATCAATAGTAGCTCCCGACAACCATTCACTGAGATGCCAATTCCTCACTTCAACCAGCAAGTTTCAAGAAGTATAGACCCTTTAAATTCCCTGTTTTGCTCAATGGGTTCTGATGCACTGCAAGGTTTAGACAAAACAGAGAAACAGTATTTTCCTGAAAGAATTTTAAGAAGATCACATGGACCGGAGCCAGTCAAGTCTGCTAAATTCGGTTCTTTTGGAGGAACCAACTATGTTTCAAATATGAGTCGAAATAGAAAAGTTTTTCCAGGTGCTTATTCGAAGCGTAATTTCCATTCTCCAAGTGCAGAGTCTCGCTTGGATTGTCTAGAATCAAGAAATTTTTCTCCTGATGTTGATCTCAAATTTCATCGATGGTCACAGTCTCAGGAGTATAATTTAATCGATGATTTTGCGGGAAGAATCTATCTCATGGCGAAGGATCAAAATGGATGTCGCTTCTTGCAGAGGAAATTTGCAGAAGGATCTTCAGAAGATGTCGAAAAGATATTTCCCGAGATTATTGTGCACATCGTGGAGCTCATGATTGACCCCTTTGGCAATTACCTTGTTCAAAAGCTTCTTGAGGTGTGCAACGAGAGTCAGAAAATGCAGATACTTCGTGCAATCACTAGAATATCTGGGGACCTTGTGAGAATTTCATGTGACATGCACGGGTCTGATTTCTCTCTTAATCAAAGTCCTTTTTCTTCCCGATCTGCTTCTGTTCATTTTCTTCACGATTATTTGATATTTTCTTCTTTTCAACTGCAGGACCCGAGCTGTGCAAAAAGTTATTGAAACGCTTAAAACACCTGAGCAGTTTTCCATGATTGTCTCCTCACTGAAACCCGGTTTAGTGAATTTAATCAAGGACATGAATGGTAACCATGTTGCACAGCGTTGCTTGCAATACTTAACACCTGAGTATAGAGAAGTAAGTCACATATGTATCCACTTATAGGCAATAATTTTATACATTGGTGTTTCCTGTGATGTAGTTTAGAGATCAAAGGGCTGAGTTGTTACAATCTTGGGGAGACAACCATACTGTTCCTTTTAGGTGTAGAATGGACATGATCAAAATAAGCTCCTTTGCTTTCCAAGTTCTTGAAAGAAAAGGCGGAACGGAAAAAAGTTGGTCTTTTGTCCATAACCTGTGATTCAGATTATACTGCAGCTATGTAGTATGTTTGGTGTGTGGATTAATGCTTTAAGAACCATACAACTTGGCTTTCTCTATCTCCCTAGTATGGATGTTTCAAATTTAGCAAGCAGGCTCTATGCATACTTTTCTTTTCCTTCACATGATCAGTGTTAAAATGCTCGTGTAAACTACCTAAAACTAGCTTCTATGGTTGTGGGAAAACTGAGATTTAAGACAAGACAAAAGGTGAATTGCACTAATGTCCTGCTTCTATTTTGCAAAGAGGAAGTTCTACTTTTTAATGTGTTGAATGCTTCATCTTGTACATTACACATGTCATTCTCCTGCCACTTTCTCCTAGAGCAAGTTTTAAACACCTACTTCTGAGATACTCCCTCGGTGCCAATTGTAATGTGTGAGGTTCCTGGTCTACAAGTTATTTTCCACTCGAATGACACACTATGTAGTCTTAAGCAGCAACGAAAGGTAAGCTTTGTTTCATTAATTTAGTTGAATTGCAATCCATTGCATAGCATACTGAAAATCAAAACGAGGAGCTGAAAGCCATTCGACTGTAAGGAGAGAAGGCCATAGAGAGTTTTTTTTTTGAGAATCATAGAGTCTATCAAATATTAGTGTAACTTGATAGGATAATCATTCAGCTTTCTCTTTTGTTAGTTGTTACAGCGGTTAGATACCAATCTCCAGTTTGCATGAGTTTGATTTTTTCATGGATAGCTTTGAACAATTCAGGAGATTGATGTTCTCCAATGTCTCTGTTGCCTCATGGAGTAGAGAGTACCAGAATAGTCAATCTTGTCCTATCCTTTGGAAAATCATAACTGAGGAACTATTTGACCGCATAATCATGATTAATATCTGTATTGTCCTTTCTATTTGTTGTGTTGATGTCATTTCATCAGTGACTGGTACTCCTAAACTTCAAGGACATTTGTTGATTGTGCGGCAGCAGATAGTTTTATGATATTTGATTATGCGAGCCTTATTATGTTTCATGTCTTTTTAGGGATATCTTGTAACTGTAAAGTTGGGTTATTCAAAACCGTTCATATGCTTTCGTATAGGGAAATAAAACAAATGAACTATTTTATTCATAGTGTTAGTTCTGTTTATTTCCTAGCTTCATATTCAAACTGACGAAACTTAAGGTAGCATATTACAGAAAAGAGGATTTCTGATTTTAAGGTGATAAATAACACTCTTTCTATTACAGATGCCTCCTTCTAACATTGTAGGTTATATTGTTCCATCCTGTTAAGGTGATCTCTTTACAAGTTTTCTTGTTTTTTAAAATGGTTTGTCACTTAATTTTTGGCTAGAAATTGTTGGAGAGGTTCATTTAGTTTTCATATACCTAGCCATTTGAGGTTCCCTTCATTGCTTAGTGTTGAGTGCCACAGAAATTTAACATTGGACATAAATTTCTTTCTTTTGCAGTTCCTGTTTGAAGCTGCCATTACCAATTGTGTCGAACTTGCAACAGATCGTCATGGTTGCTGTGTGCTACAGAAATGTCTTAGCCAATCTGATGGTGGACAAAGACACCGATTAATCTATGAGATCACTTCCAATGCGTTGGTTCTTTCCCAAGATCCATTTGGGTATGTCAATTTTTTTCCGTCTTTCTTCAGAAGTGTTTCCAAAGTTGAGGGCTGTCATAGTCTCATGTACACTTACTGATATTACTTTTAGGACTTTCTTCAGTTCTTTTAGAACATTAGGAGAAAGAGTGGGTCATATACCTAACGATATACTTGCAGCATGACTCTATAAAATCTAGTTGGAGACTAAAATTCTGCTGGTTGCTCACATACCAAGACACCAATTTCACTCTGTTATTTGTTTCATAATGCAACAATATAATTACTTTTATGAAACTTATTGATGAGAAATGTGAAAACTCAGAAGACCCAATGAAGAAATTTGAAATGTAACTCATGCTAGTCAAGTTCAAGTGTCAGATTCCATTACCTCTTGGGATCAGAAGTATGGATTTCTCTTTAATAAGTCTCATTATTTTCTGTTTTGCAGGAATTATGTTGTGCAATATATTTTTGACATTCGTCTTCCCTGGGCAACAACAAATATCTTTGACCAGCTGCGGGGTAAATTCGGAGACCTTTCTATGCAAAAATACAGCAGTAATGTGGTCGAGAAATGCCTAAAGCATGCGGATGAAGAACGTTCTTCATATATCATTGAGGAGCTGTTAAGTGATCCTCGACTAGACCAGATCATGCAAGACCCGTATGGCAATTATGTTATCCAAGCTGCTCTAAATATCTCAAAGGTTGGTTAGTCTACCGCTGTTCTAATGTCTTTTCTGATCTCTAAATTGGATGTGTCTGCCACGTGAAACATTTGATCTTTGACAATTTCTTGATCTATAGGGGTCTCTGCATGCTGCACTTGTGGAGGCCGTGAGAGCCCATGTTCCTGTTCTACGGACCAGTCCTTATGGGAAGAAGGTCCTCTCATGCAATAGTCTTAAAAAATAAGTTGCAGGTAAGATTATCCAAATCTTGCATTAGTATTTAAGTTTGTGTAATTCAACTTTTCTTCCTGGACTTGGTAGGGCTTGTTTTTGGTCAAATTTCCGTCCAGCTTAACCTTTATGTTTTTCCAGATGGATGGTGTAATTTATGTGGAGTAATAAGAAGGCAAAGAGATGCCTTAAAGTTGTTTCCATAGGGTTGGGCAGCCAAGTTTTGAAGAGTACATGTTACCATCTTTTAGAAAATTATCTAAAGCAATATTTTTGTTTGAAGGAACTAAATAACTATTTGTATAATTCTGGTAATGCCTCTCCTTCCACACCACTCTGTCTACCTTCCCTGTGCTACTGTGAAAGGAATGGGGAATCAGAACACATTTCTGTAGAAATAATCAAATTTTGAAGGTGTATATCTATGCCTGGATGGTTGCAGGATGAATTCTTTTCTAGTCATCAATTATATTAATTATTCATTAATGTTGTTTTCCATGCCTTGCTTGTATTTTTAATTGCATGTTCGGATTAAGGTGAAACTTATTTTATTCCAGCATTGCGGGAGTTAAGTATATGATAGAATACAGGGAGGAGATTACAAGCCTGCCCTCTTCATCATATATATATATATAAACAAGTGGGAAGTTGCTTTGCACGGGCCAATTACTGTTAGTTTATATATGTCGTACCATAACCATGTAAAGGAAAATCTGGCAAGTAACAAGCTTTTTTCCCCATTGTTAGGTAATACTGATAATAATACAACCAAACAGTTTGACTATCTCGACCTGGAATACAAAACAGACTCTCAAATGATTACTTCCAAGTATTGTTGCAAGTTCAATGATTAAAGGATGCAAACTTGTTCTTCTTTGGACTTGAGAAACCAGTCTACAAGAAGAAAAACTAAAGCAAATGAATTGTTGGCTTTTAGATATTTAATGATGTTAATATATGAGAAAATTCTATAGCTTACAATAGACCACTTTAATGATGTTAGTATATGACAGTAGACCACTTCAAATAAGATAGAAGCAGAAATATTTTCCTGATATGAAGTATATTGCTAAAAATGACACATTCCTTGAACCTGTAAATCTAAAACATTGAGGTGATCAAAAACTTCGAATCGGCATAATGGTCCTTCTTACTTTATCATGATTGGTCACCACCTCTACAAGATGCCTTTGTATTTTGCTTCAAGTCATTACCAATAGATGGTTAAAGCAAAAATAATGAAGCAAATCAAGAGGTTGGAAGGAACCCAAAGAAATACGTCTGCAAAATTTCAGATAAAAGAAAATATCACAACTGCATTACTTACACACCTCTACATCTTACTTCCTTTTGCAAAACTTACACACCTCCGCATTCTATTAGAGATAACAATGACAAAATCAAGAGCAGAAGGTGTGAATTTTTCACACCATAAAAGTTCATTTTTCAGAAACTGCATTCTACTTCAGGACACAAATCATCAATTTTATTATTCCTCAGAGGATAATGATCAAAAACTATAATGAACAATTAGACTCCAAAGAATAACATGAAACTGTCTTTCAACTTTTCAAAGTGGGACATAAATAGCCGTATATTCAAATTTAGAAAGGATCATATTAGAGTGTAGGATTTCAGAGATGATTTATTAGAGTGTAGGAGCTCCAACTACTAAGTTATTTAGAAAAAAACAACAATCAATAGTTATTCTATGAATTCTGTCAATCGTTTTGGGTGGTTCAGCCAAGAATGCAAGGACATAAAGCTTAACAAAGCAACTTCAGACATTCCCTTTTGCTTCCTCAGTAGATGTAGCTTTGAAATGAACCGAAATCAACCTATTTACCTACAATTTGTAAGCCTCCAGGAGTGTTTGATAACTATATAGTCGGACAAAGACCCCGACCTACCCATCAACTATACACAAACTCAGAACAAGATTAAATAGCTAACCAACAACTCCAAAAAGAGTGGAGCTTACCAACTAGTAGCTAAAACAGCAAATTCCTACTGTAAACATTGATCTAGATCTCTATCTAGAACTGCAACACCAAATGCAGTGCCCTCAAGCAAAAGGGTATCAGTATGAATGAAATGTACTGGTATGAGACCTCACCCGGTGATTGAGTATAGTTATGCAATAGGGACGAACCGGTCGTTTGGATGAACCTTAGTTATCAGTTCTACAAGTATTGGGATACATCACAAGTGTAAAACTCGAAGTAGTTAAGAATCCATGGGGAACACTTACCCTAGTTAATTGCATTAATTTGGAATTAACATTCAAATTCTCATAATTTATTTATTACTTTTACAAAATCCCCCCTTTTAGGAATTACAAGTGTCGGTTGAGAAATTGAAGTTAGCTTGCACTAAAAATAAATAAGTTGGGTGAGATTAGAATTTGTAGTAGATTATAATGGCTAATTTGGTTGCCTATAATAGCAAAATCACCAAGGTTGTCGACAAGAATGTGAAAGACTAGAGATGTAGCGTAGATGATATAATAACTAGATAGGGACATGCTAGGTCATCTTATAAGTTCAATTAGTGTAAATAATGATCATCTTATAAGTTCAATTAGTGTAAATAATCTCGGAAAAATGGGTAATTACAGCTTTTCAGCTTTATAAATACCTCTTACTAGAGTTTTGTCAAACCTCTAGCCACTATTAGCTCAACTCGATCAGATTTGGATTAGTAGTTGCACTAATTTATAGCTATTAGCTACTAATTAGGAGTGAGAATGCAATTTTGGCTATTTCTAGCCCAATTTCACAATCTCTCATCAATACCCACTATTAAATTCTCCTCCAATACTTAATTATTCTTTTACAAGCAACAATCAAGTAAAAACAAATAGATCCACATCATAATCAATGGATCTTCCATTATAGATTGAAGAGAATCTAATAGATTTACATTTACTTAAACAATATAGAGATGACTCTAGCAATATCCACTCTAATTAAGTATTCATTATCACACACCTCTAGTTAATGATTTATCTACTCATGATTAAGAAATTCAAAAGCACATTCAATAATAAACTCATTGAATTCAATAACAAGAGTAGTAAAATCAAGTTCACAAAATGTCTTTAATAATGGTTGTACCTTACTATTAAGAAGAAGAAGAAGAGAATAGTACTTTGCAAATTCTACCAATCAAATTCTCCTTTTCTCTGCCAAAGGAATGTTCTCAAGCTAAGAAAGGAAAAAGATGATATGATATGCTCTAGTATGATATGCTTAGTACACAGTATTTTCTCTAGAATTTATATTCAAGAAAATAGGAAATTTTCTTTTTTTTTTCATATTGGACAATTTTGCCCCTGAGCAGCCTTCTGGAATAATCGGGATGACTGGCGGTTCACCGATTGCAATTCGTGGACCACCGGCTATATTCTTTGCCACTTCACTGCCTTCCAGTAGTCAGCGACGGTTCTACAGTGTTTCATCGAACTCCATCTGTGCACCGCCGATCTTTTTCCCTTCAAAATCTAGTAAGTCAGGAGCCATTCAGTGGCTAAACCGGTGAGTCGCCATTGGAAACCCGCATTTCGCCGGTGGCTTGTTTCCCAGAAGTAGTGGGAATTGGCTCTTGACCGGTGTTTCACGGGTCTTCTTCGGCGGAACGCCGAATTTCAACCCACTTCCTTCTTTTTGCTCCATTTCTTACTCTTTCCTTCACATTAGGCATCTGCATACAACAAAAGTAAAAAGGGTATAAAATTCACATAAACAACTCAAAAACTAAGCAAAACTCAGGCTTAAGAGCCCAATGAGTTGGTAAATTTACCAACTCATCAAACCCCCAAACGTGAACCATTTCTTGTCCGCAAGTAATGCAATTCTTAGCAGTAGAAAAATATGTCACTCCTCACAAGTTTAAATATCATTAACCACCTGTCTATGACAACCCTCAAAATGCTCACCAATCTCACCGGAAAGGATAAGAAAATTTCCCTAAAAATCAAAATGATGAAGATATTTCCAGAGGCTACCACCTTTCACAAACATGGCTCACAAGAGGATCCATTTTGTAAAAAAAGGGCATTGCTTATCCGTGAAATACACATATCATCTCAAGTCATAATCAGTGCACATTGAAAACTTGCCTTAGAGTTTACACTTCTCATTCCCTATCCACATATTAATTCTAAATACACTTATATCCTTAAAAAAGGATGATACCACTCACAAAAATAAGAATACTTATTCTTTTGTCATGTAATCATTAAATGCACACAAGGAATTGTTTGAAAGAGATAATCACGCTCACTCTCTCAAAAGAAGTCTTCATGCACAAAACTTGACCCATGGGCTTGCCCTTCATGTAATTGTCCACTAATGTAGAGCGGCTGCACTTAGAATTATTTAGGGCTTGCGGGTTATGATGTATCCTTAGGTTAAGGGTAGGATGAAAATATGGTTGTAGTGACTAGATCCTCCCTAATGATTTTTTTGAACTTACCTCCCATCAACTCCTTCCAATCACTTCACTTTATTTCTCTTCTTTCATCGTTTCCGACTTTCATTTCTCAATGACCCTCCTTATAGCCTCTTTGGCTCTCACAGTTAGCCTTATCTCCACAAGAGGAAGCACCAGTTCACACAAATTATTTTTCTCTTTTCGATTTATCATTTTATGCATTTTGACACGATGTGGTGCTACCTCAAACTAAAATTCTCATGTTCCTCTTGCATACCCCTCAAACTTGGGCTTTTTCCTCATTTCTCTTTTTTTTATTATCACTCCATTTTTCTTAGGATTGAAGCCTCATTTTATCACTATCTTATCACTAGCACTTAGGGAGGATGGGTGCCAAAGAGAGATATTAAGAATGATATTAAGGCTTGTAATGTGGTTGCCAAAGAAGGGTCTAAAGCTCAACGTTGGCTGACAAGGATCAATGTTCAAGGAGGGTATATGGGTGAAGTGGCTAGACAAAGGAAAGCCTAAAATCATGTTCTAAGTGCAACTACATCTAGGATTTTGCCTTGAGTCACACTTGGGGAAAGTTCTAAACAAGTTAACAACCACGGATCAGCAACAACCGCTAGGGTGCGGGACTTCTCCCGTATGAACCCTCCACTTTTCAGGAATCCAAAGTGGGGGAGGACCCCTAAGAGTTCATAGACAAGATTCGGAAGATTACCCGTATTATGGGTATCAGCTCCTCTGAGAGTGCTGATATGACTGCCTACCAACTAAAAGGGGTAGCCCAGGTTTGGTACGAATAGTGGAAAGAGGAACGGCAAGCGGGAGCAGGACGGTGGGGTGGGAGTTCAACACAGCCTTCCTAGACAGATTTTTTTGAGGGAGCTCAAAGAAGCCAAGGTAGCGGAGTTTATGAACTTGAGGCAGGGGAATAGAACAATGGAGGAGTATCTCTGGAGTATACCAGGCTATCTAAGTACTCTCCAGAGATGGTATCCAAGCCAAGGGCTCGCATGTTGAAGTTTGTGAACGGAGTGTTGAACCTGGTTCTCAAGGAGTGTAGGAAAGCGATGCTGATTAGGGATATGGACCTATCCAACCTGATTGTCTATGCCCAACAGATTGAGGCCGAAAAACTGAAGGATATGGGGCAAAAGAACAAATGGGCAAGGACTGGCCAGCCAGATCATGGCCATCAGAGGTCTAGTGGTAGTAACCGTCCACAGCAGCAACAACAACAACAGAGAGCCCCAACACCCAGCTCAGCCGGCGCTCCAACCTTCTGGTCCTGCCAGTATCGGAGGGGAGGAGCATCTGGCTCTCAGTCTTAGAGCTACAGTGCCCGGAACAGATATCCAGCTTGCCCCAAGTACGGTAGAAACCACCCGAGAGAGTGTCTTCAGGGTCGAGAGGGCTGCTTTGGTTGTGGACAGCTAGATCATCAGATTAAAGATTTCCTGTCATCAGGATGGGGGAGAGCACAATAAACCACATCATCATCTCCAGCAGGTCAGCACCTCAGGTACGAATGACGATCAACGCCAAAACTATTTTTATGCATTGTCTTCCCGTCAGGATCAGGAGAGCTCACCTGATGCAGTCATGGGTATGTTACGCCTCTTTCATTTGGACTTGTATGCCCTCCTAGATCTAGGAGCCACCCTTTCCTTCGTGACTCCCTATGTTGCAGTCCAATTCAATATCAGTACAGAGGTCCTCTCAGAACCATTCTCAGTCTCCACCCCTGTTGGTGAATCAGTTAGAGCCAACCAGGTGTATAGAAACTGCCCAGTCTCATTCCCAAATAGAGTCATTCCAACTGATCTCGTAGAATTAGATATGGTTGATTTTGACCTTATCCTTGGCATGGACTGGCTACACTCTGGTTATGCCTCAGTTGACTGTAGAACTAGAGTTGTCAAGTTTCAGTTCCCTAATGAGCCAGTGTTAGAATGGACGGGCAGTAGTTCAGCGCCTAAGGGTCGGTTTATTTCCTACCTTAAGGCCTAGGATGTATTTATCATCTAGTTCGGGTCAAGGATACCAAATCTGAGACTCCAACCATCCAATCAGTTCCAGTGGTTAGAGAGTTTCCAGATGTGTTTCTTGAGGATCTTCCTGGAGTTCCCGTTGAACGGGAAATAGACTTCGGAATAGACCTCCTTCCATATACTCAGCCCATCTCCATCCCTCCTTACAGAATGGCTCCAGCTGAGCCTAAGGAGTTGAAGAAGCAATTAAAAAATCTTCTTGACAAGGGTTTTATTAGACCCAACATCTCTCCCTGGGGTGTTCCAGTACTATTCGTGCGTAAGAAAGACGGTACCCTCAGAATGTGCATAGATTACCGTCAGTTGAACAAAGTCACAGTCAAGAACAGGTATCCCCTACCCAGAATTGATGACCTATTTGACCAACTTCAGGGAGCCAGTTGGTTCTCGAAGATAGATCACAGGTCGGGGTACCATCAACTAAGGGTCAGGGAGTGTGACATACCGAAAACAACATTCAGAACTCGGTATGGTCACTACGAGTTTGTGGTTATTTCCTTCGGGAGAATGAACACCCCCCCAGCCTTCATGGAATTGATGAATAGAGTCTTCAAGAAGTATTTGGATATGTTCATCATTGTATTTATTGACTATATTTTGGTATACTCCAGAAATGAGGAAGAGCATGCTAATTACCTGAGGATAGTGCTTCAGACGCTCAGAGACCGCCAGTTGTTTGCCAAGTTTGGCAAGTGTGAATTCTAGTTGAAGTCCATGACTTTTCTGGTTCACGTGGTCTCGGGCGAAGGTATTCATGTTGATCCTCAAAAGATAGCAGCAGTGAAAGATTGGCCCAGACCTACCTCTCCGACGGAAATCAGGATTTTTTTAGGCTTAGCTGGTTATTACCGATGGTTTGTGGAAGGTTTCTCCTCTATAGAATCTCCTATGACTAAGTTAACCAAGAATAAGGTGAAGTTCCAGTGGTCGGATGCATGTGAGAAGAGTTTCTAGGAGTTGAAGACTCGACTCACTACCGCTCCAGTTTTGACCTTGCCAGAAGGAACAGATGGGTTGGTTGTCTATTGTGACGCTTCTAGAGTTAGACTCAGTTGCGTTCTGATGCACTACGCCTCCATACAACTCAAAGTTCATGAGAAGAATTATCCAACGCATGACTTGGAGTTGGCAGCGGCGATTTTTGCGCTGAAGATATGGAGACATTACCTATATGGGGCTCACATGCATGTATTCATAGATCACAAGAGCCTTCAGTATATGTTCAGTCAGGAGGACCTAAATCTTCGTCAAAGAAGGTGGTTGGAGCTACTGAAAGACTACAACATGAGTGTACTGTATCACCCGGGTAAGGCCAATGTGGTGGCTGATGCACTAAGTAGGTTGTCTATGGGGAGCATAGCTCATGTTGAAGGGGCAAGAAGGAAATGGTAAAAGATATCCACAGGCTAGCTCGGTTGGGAGTACAGTTGGTGGATTCAGCCGAGGGTGGAGCGGTAATGCAAAGTGGGTCAGATTCTTCTTTGGTTGTGGAAGTCAAGTCCAGACAGGATGAAAATCCCATCCTTCTTAAACTTAAAGAAGTGGTTCTCATGAAGGAGGTTGAGTCTTTCTCCAAAGGGGGAGATGGAGTGCTCCGTTATCAGGGCAGGTTGTGCGTACTGGATGTTGGTGAGTTGAGAAAATAGATACTAGATGAAACACACAGCTCAAGATACTCCATTCACCCTGGTGCTACTAAAATGTACCGCGATCTGCGGGATATTTACTGGTGGAATGACATGAAGAGAGATATCGCTGAATTCGTAGCCAAGTGCCCAAATTGTCAGCAAGTCAAGGTAGAGCATCAAAGGCCAAGAGGTGTGACTCAGGATATCAACATACCCACGTGGAAGTGGGAAGAAGTAAATATGGACTTCATTACGGGTCTACCTCGGACTCGTCGGCAGCATGACTCAACTAGGTAGTAGTAGACTGGATGACTAAGTCAGCACATTTCCTCCCAGTTAAAACTACAAATTCAACTGAGGGCTATGCTAGACTTTATATCCGTGAATTAGTCAAACTTCATTAGGTTCCCTTATCCATAATCTCAGACAGAGGTACCCAATTCACCTCACACTTCTGGAAGTCTTTTCAGAAGGGACTAGGCACTCAGGTCAAGCTCATCACAACTTTTCACCCGCAGACAGATGGGCAAGCTGAGCGGACTATTCATACCCTAGAAGATATGCTGAGAGCATGCACAATCAATTTCAAGGGCAATTGGGATGACCATTTGCCTCTTATCGAGTTTGCGTACAACAACAACTACCACTCTAGCATTCAGATGACCCGGTTTGAGGCATTATATGGTAGAAGGTGTAGATCTCCTATAGGATGGTTTGAGGTTGGTGAAGCTACCTTGATTTAACTCATCCGAGAGAGATTGAAAACAACTTAGAACCGTCAGAAATCTTATGCTGATGTGAGGAGAAGAGAGTTGGAGTTCGCAGTTGATCACTGGGTTTATTTGAAAAATTTTCCCACGAAAGGGGTGATGAGGTTTGGAAAGAAAGGAAAGCTCAGTCCGAGATATGTGGAGCCCTATAGAATTTTGAGGCGTATTGACAATGTAGCCTATGAGCTAGAATTACCTTCAGAGTTAGCAGTTGTGCACCTTGTATTCCATGTGTCACTTTTGAAGAAGTACATCGGAGATTCAACTTCAGTGGTGTCATTAGACAGTGTAGAAATAAAGGATAGTCTCTCATATGAGGAGGTACCAGTCCAGATCCTTGACCGTCAGGCTCGTAAGTTAAGGAACAAAGAAATAGCTTCAGCCAAGGTTTTATGGAGAAATCAGCAAGTTGAGGGAGCTATGTGGGAGGCCGAAGCAGATATGATGACCAAATACCGGGACTTGTTCTCTACCAACTCTGTTATAGCTTAAAATATCAATTTTTCTTTAGAAATTAGTTTGGTTGTTGGGTTTAATTCACGTGTTTAAGTTTCCTTTATGACTTTGGATGTATGTATGAAAAGTGAATTCAATTTAGTTATGTATTTTGAATCGGAGGTAGTCATCGGTTTTGGAGTTAAATGAGCAGTATTTGAGCATAGTAATTGAAATTCTCTGCTTATCTGGGTGTTTTACAACATTTAAGGACGAATGTTTTCAAAGGGGAGATATTGTAATGCCCCAGAAACTCAGACTAGATCCGGGACTTAAATCAGAAAATCTGCAGAAAATGCCTCAAAACGACTCACCTAATAGGTCGTTATGAGACCTAAAGACCCGTTAGGTCAGTCGTGGGTAGGGTGGTCGAGTATTGGAAGAGAGAGTCAGTGTACCCAATGGAAGACCTCACGAGTCGTGGTCAGGAACCACGACCCGTTAGGTGCCTCGTGGTTAGACCTGGGTAAAATGTTAAGGTATGAGGTAGTGTACCCCATGAGTCCTCACCATGACTCGTTATGTGTGACCACAAGTCGTGGTGTCACCCATGGGGATCTTTAGGGCATTTGGGCAGTGTGGTCCACGATAGTGACCGCGAGTCATGATCGCTCACCACGACTCGTTAGGTCCCTCGTGGTGACCATCAAGGATTTCTGGGCAGTGTACTCAATGAGTGTGACCAGGAGTCGTGGTCACTGACCACAACCCGTGGTCACTGACCACGACCTGTTAGGTCACCCGTGAGGACTGGCGGTCAGTTTTTTCCTGCGATTTTCTAAGGGTTGTTTAGTAATTTTCTACTCTCCTAAACTTTAAACTATATCCATTTAGACGTAATTTCAGACCTATTAGTGGGAATGAATGGCCTCTCCCCTCATTCCCCACGTACATTCTCAGAAAAAAAATCATAGCTCTCCTCTCAAGGAACTCTCACGAAAACTTAGGGTTTTCCTCCATTGCAGCAGTTCGAGTCTTCTTCTCCGGAGAATTTTTAGTCAGGTATGTGGGAATTCAACAAGAGAATAGTTCTTCCCTTGTGTCCCCCAAAACCCTCTTATAGTTTCTCTATCAGTCTTAGCCCTAAGTTTTCGAGTATGAAAAGATTACATGTTTTTTTTCGTTGATTTCACCTAGAATGATATTCATTCTTATTGTTGATATGATCTCCATCAGTACTTGACCAAATTGTTGATGTTCCTGCAAAAGTGAATTTAAGCCCTTAATTTTTGAATGAAACGTATTTATGTATTAAATTCCTTATGGTTTGTGAAGTGTGATTTGGGCTTATTTTCTAGTATTCCTTGTTGTTTAGATGTTGAGTAATTACTCCCCTGACAAGAATGGTTTTAGCCCTGGTGCGAATGAGAAAACTATAATTCAGCTTGCCGGATGAGAATTCCCTATTGTTTTGAAATATTTTCCATATTATGGATTCCCGTGTTGTTGGAATAAGTTGAATTCTCTGTTAGCTGCTTAGTAGTTCAGTTTAGTTAGAACGTAGAATCTCCTAAAAAATATTCAGAATTTGTCAACTGATCAGTTTGACTACAGAATTCCTTGAGGTGTCTGTGATACCTCCCAGTTAGCAGAATCATACTCGGAACTCAATTGCATTGGTCCACTAGGCGGTCATGACACTTTAGATAGACATCTCTGACTAGCCGTAGGACCCCAGTCAAGTTACAATTAGTTCTTAGACGATTACGATGCTTCTAGATAAGCAGTTCTGACCAGTCTAGGACCCAGTTTTAGAATCTGATCCGATAAGACTCTCAGGGTGCTTTCAGTTATGCATCCTTGACTAGTCTTGGACCCTCGTTTCGAGCTATCAGCTTAGTATTCAGTTTAGGTAATCCAGTGGGAACAGGACTTAGCACCGAGCAGACCAGGGTTCCAACGCACCTAGGTTCCCAGAACTACGTTGCCAAGTAGGTTACAGTATTTATTGGCCTGATTAGCCCCAGACCTTGTGATCACCCAGTTCATACCTCTATACTCTAGCAAGGTATATTGGGTCCTATCGGTGGATATACTCACGGAGCAAGGAGGAGCATGCCGCTTACCTGAGAGTAGTACNCTTGTGATCACCCAGTTCATACCTCTATACTCTAGCAAGGTATATTGGGTCCTATCGGTGGGGTGTATACATCGGACTCTACGTCTAGCTCACGTGGTTATATGTCGGTTACAGACTCTCCCACTAGTCAGCTCAGTCCAGCCTCAGTATAACCAGTTCAGTTCAGTTTCAGCTCTATCAGTTTAGATCAGTTCAGCACAGTATCTCAGACTCAGAACTTTCAGACCTAGGGCATGTCTTTGACCATTAGTCAGGGTCATCTTGACCATCTCAGTCTTATAGTTATTCAGCTATACGGTTAGTCACTGCATCTTATTTTTAGTTCAGTCTTTTATATTCTATTATGTTCTCTCCTACTTACTCACTACATTCAAAGTACTGACGCATACTTTTTTGCTGTATCATTTCATGATATAGCCGCAGATTCTCAAACCCAGCGTCGTTAGCCGATTTCGTTCAGGTCTTTCTCCCAGCAGTAGAAGTGTGAGTCCTCATCTCTCGAGGACGTTATTTCATTTATTTCAATTTCCTTTATTATTATTTCAGTTAGACTTAGAGTTAGCTGGGGCTTGTCCCATCAACTTCTCAGTTAGATGGCTTTCAGACACAAACATGGTTTCAATTTATTATTGCTCAGATGGTTTAAGCTATGTGATTCAGAATTTCTTTCATTAATGTCTTACATTATTATTTTAAGGCTTCTGCTATTATGTTTACTCAGAATTCTAGTGTATCATAGACCAAGGGTTGACTTGGGGTTACTTGTCACTCCAAGTACTGTGTTCCGTCCAGGGTGTAGACTTGGGGAGTGACATGGTGTCTTTCATAATAGCTTCATAAAATGACTCAAAAGCAACATGACATTTTTCCTTAATAGAGTCGCCACACAGTCTATCATCAGGAAGTGCCAACACGGTTTGATAACAAAAAGGGAAAGAAAAATGAAAAACATATTCCTCGGAAAAGAACCATGATATGAAGAAAACCCTTGGAGTTTATTTACTATCCTACTATTTACAACAGTGAACAATAAAATAAGAAAAACTCGGGTCATGCTTGCAAAATTTATCAATTCAAAGCGAAGACCCTTTTCTGTCACCCCCATGTCAACCTTCAAACTAAATCATACCAATCATTTCATTACCAAAACAAGCCCCGCAAGGGCAATCATCAAACAACATAAACAACAACCCATCAAGGGCTCTATCCAATCAATTTAAAAAAAGAAAAGAAGACATTAATAACCCCTCCCCCAACATCTATGCTCATCCCTCCCCTACTTAGAAGAGTACATTGTCCCTGATGTATGCATGCAAAAGGGAGAGGGACAAGAAACTCCTTGAGCGGGTCATTCGTCTTCATCATCAGCAGTTGCATCACCTGCACCATCACCACCAATCTTACCTAGCCCAGAAAAATCATCCCCCAAGCCCTCGAATAGATCATCAATGGGGCTCCGAACTGTGGAGGGAGAAGTCATTACAGCATCCATGGCACTCATATTGGGCACCTCTGTTGAAGTCCAACTCTTCCATTCTTTCACCTCAGTTCGGAGAGAGGTAACAGCCCCCTCAACTGCATCCACCCTCTTGCATAGTGTAGTGACACTCTCATATTAAGATTTGAGCTCCTTTTTAATTGTTTGAGTAATGAGTTCGGGGAGACTCTTGGCCAATCTTTGGAGTTGGCTCTCTTTAGAGTTGGTTATTTCTACAAGTCTGTGGAGACCACTTGGTTGGGAGGATTGAGGAGGGGGAGATGCTCTCCGATAAGGCATGTTGCCTGAAGCTTTGCCTAATATTTCGTGCTGGGGCACGTTCAAATCCGGGGCCTATGGTGAGTGGTCCGACCCATGGGAAAGGGATCCCTCAATTACCTTAAAGGCTTGCGGTCTTTTCCTCTCATTGCGGGTGCCTTGGCATCTCTCTTTCGGTCAATGACAATCATTCCTAAAGCAGCGGAAGGGGTTTCATCTGGGAATAGAGGCACCCTAGCTTGTGAGCAAAACTGGGAAATGAGGACAGCGTAGGGCATGGAGTGCTAGACTGTCGTGCCATCCTTTTCCTTTGTTGGACTACAATCTCCCTAAAGTTGATGGGGACTCCATTCATGATGCAGGCGATGAGGATTGCAGTTTCCAAACTGAACCTTTGCTCGTTCTTGGATGGGATGATGCGGCCACAAATAAAGTCCAGCCACAATTTAGCCTCAAACTTCAAGTCATGGCGAGAGATCACGCCAACCATGGAGGCCCACAGAGTTGTATCAGTAGCAGTGATTGGGGCTATCCAAGAGAATTGGTCTTTCATGTCAGCTACCCGAGCCATGTACTCCGTACTGGAGTCAATCTCATCTTCCCAAAACAGGGAGTTAATGGCAGCCGGGGTGATGTCGACTTCCACTCCCCTTATCATAGCTGATTGTAGGAATGGAAAGTCATCAACTTTTCCCCTGTGTTGCATGCTATCCTGTCAAGCTTGGTAGGAGGCATAGAATTCTGACACCAGGTTGGGGTAGTAAGGCGAGAGAGGATTGGGAAAGGCATGCCATTGTCGGTCCGTGAATTGGGCGGTGATGTTAGGGAGATCACCCCGCAAGCCTGCCAGGTCAAATCGCTTCTCCACAGTTATGGACCGACCCTACATATGACATAATGTTCCTTCATGTTTGGGACACAGAGAATGAAGGCCTCTTTGGAGTTCGCAGGTGGTGCAGAGGCCTTGGCTTTGCCTTTGCTCTTATTGGTGAATGAGACGGGGGTCTTTCCCTTATCGGTGCTCCTAGAAGAAGTCATGATTTCTCTACAAACATAGGGTCAGTGACAGCCACAATGTACTTCCATTTAAATAACTAAAGCTAATTGAAGAATCAAAGGAGAATCAATAAAAGTAAAATCATTGGCAGCATCAGCGAAGCACCGGCGAGTCGCAGGAGGAATCCGCAAATCGCTAATGACTCAATGATGTGAGACATAAGATTGAGTAGACCTAGGGTGGACCGGTGACACGACGGCAAGTCACCAGTACTGATTCGGGAGCCACTGATGCAACACAGGATCCAGGCAGTGGCCTGAAGCCAATGATGCCTTAGACCGGCGTTCCACCGGCAAATCGCCGAATGTCATCGTCCCCAAATTAAACCAAACATTTCCATTGCACCCACTTACACACCCACACACATTTCATTAAAACAATAACTCTACACAAGAAATAGGACTCAAATGACTTTTTACTCTTAAGAATGGTGTCACCCAATCTATCATCAGACAAAGCATGACATTTCAATCTTAGGGGGTTACTCAGACTTCACCCCATTCAAATTTACACAAATACCACATTAATCCCTCACCTATTTCAACAAATAAAGCATAAATCGTGAATCTAATGGGAAAGAAAAAGCAGCAAAAGTGAAAGGACAGGTATGGTAAGCCACATGAAACTTGCAACTAATGTGGTATTAAGGAGAACATAGAATAGAAAAGGATATATTACCACACTGTCCAAGTGAAATCTGCAACTCTAGCTTGTGAGAGCTTAGTAACTGGTAGCAATGGCTGCTACAGAGGGTTGTGTAGTAGAGAAGAGTATGTGAGTGAATATGAATGTAATGAGGATTTAGGTGAAGGAAGGGAGAGGTTTTATAGGGAGAAGGGTGAATTGTGATAGGTGGAGGAGAAGGTGGGGTAGAATGGTGAGTTAATGTGTTGGTGGGAAAGTCAAAAGGTGGAAAAGTGGAAAGGTTGGCTATGGGGAAGACAAAAAGGGTGTGAAAAAAATGGTAAAAGGGAGGTTTAAGAGAATATTGTGCAAAATAGGGCGGCTCAGCTAGTATTTGGGTTTTGGTGGTTCCATACTTAATTTAAATTCTGAAACAAACTCGTACCTTGACCGATGCAGAATAGGGCGGCTCAGCTAGTATTTTGGGTTTGGTGGTTCCATAATTTAAATTCTGAAACAAACTCGTACCTTGACCGATGATGCATCGGTGGTTCGCCGAATTGAACCAGTGTTCCACCGCTTTACCTTTTTTCACTAAAAATCATGCCCGGTGCACTGCATCTCAGCCGGCTATTGACCGACAATTCGCGAACTTGATCGGCAATCCACCGGTGGGCCGCCGCTTAGGCTTCAATGCTTCAGTGATTTGTGTTTCATCGGCGACCTACTGGTGATATACGGTTTTGCATCGGCGGTTCACTGGAGTGACCGCCGGTTGAATTATCAAAGTCCCAGCCTTCTTCCTTGTTGTTCCCTGAAGCGGCGGTTCGCGCTTTTGGACCGGTGACTCGTCGGTCCAGCACGGTTCCTGTGTTGTTATGGTTCTTTCCCTCTTTGCTCCTTGCTTCATTGATTCTACAAAAGCAAAAACAACAAAGACATAACATAAATCGAATAAAACACTTGGGTTGCCTCCCAAGAAGCGCCTTAGTTAACATCGTGGCATAAAGTAGCTCTCATTTAACAATTCTCTGTTGGCGGATCATCCTCCGACTTCGTCTCCTCCATCTCAATTCCACTATCCTCATCCTCTTTCTGCAACACCCTTATCACTTTGCATTCGGCGGGAGTTTAAGCTAACGGCTAAACCTTAAAGGTGACTTCTTCGCATCCAACTCTAAATTTGTGCTCCCCTAGCTCTACATCAACCACAGCTCTCCCCGTAGCTAGAAACCATCTCCCTAAAATAATGGGTACCACCACATCCATCTCAAAATCGAGGACTACGAAATCAGCAGGAAGGATGGAAAAAAAGGATGAATTTTTCCATCCTTACCAACACATCTTCTAACACCCCCACCGATTTTTTATGGAATGATCCTTCATGAGCAACCTCAGCAACGTAGGCATTGTGCTTCCGAGTCCCAACTTTTTGAAAATGATTAGGAGCATTAAATTTATGCTGGCACCAAGATTGCACAGAAATTTTTTAAACATATATATCCCAATTGTACAAGGGATTGTGAAAGCTCCAGGGTCTTCCCGCATGGGGGCAAGGTTACTCATCATCATTGCACTACAATGGTGCATTGTTTCTTCACTGCCTGCATCAACCACCTTCTTCTTCTTCAGCAATTTTTTCATGAACTTCACATATTCTTGCATTTGGAGAAGATAATTACCAACGGTATATTAATGGACAACTTGCTAAACATATCAACAAATTTGTTGAACTGGTTGTCCTTCTTTTTCTTGGCCAATCATTATGGAGAAGGAACTGGAGCTCTTTCTTCAACCTTGTCATCATTTGGGGCCTTCATGCCCACCTCATCTTCATCAACATGTGAGAGGAATTCATCATCCTTCCCTTCACCTTCCTCTTCATTCTTTTCCTCACTCCTTGGAGTTTTTGGCATCTCATCGAGTCCATTTTCTTAATTTGATTTTGGGTCATTAACCTCTTTGGGATTCACTAGTGCATCTTCGATCACTTTGCTACTCCTAGTGATAATAGTCACGCGTTGACTATCTTTCTTTGAATTCGGTATTGTGTCACTAGGAAACGTTCCCTTCATTCGAGGGTTCATTTGAGCCGACAAGTGATTCATTTAGGCTTCCAAATACTTGATGGAAGCTGAATGTGAGCTCACTATTTGGGCAAGGTTAGACACCTCTCCTCTTAACTATTTGATCCCGCTCTTAGTTGACTCTACTTTCTTTAGGACTCTTGATAGCATTTCCTCAATTTTTGAAATACCCGCGTCACTCACACCTAGATGACTGTGGGAGTTTCCAGCTTTTGGAGGGAGAACATACGGGTTTGAACTCCGATGATAGCGGTCGCCCTCTTGATTCTTCTCTCTATTTCCCCATCTTTCATTTCTTTCGGGCCATCCCTGCGCATCACAATTTCTCCAGCCTTGATTTTCATCCCTTGGGTGCCAAGGGCCTTGATTGGTTCCTCAAAATCCAGGTCGAGGACGTCCCATTTGGTCCCCATGTTCCTCGTACCTTGGTGGTGATGATTCCCCTTCATATTGCAAAGGACCTTGCATACCTACAACATTTACCACCTTGGGCCCTTCCCCCATTACATGCTTTGTCATTAATTCCAGCTGTGTCATCATCTTAGCAAGATTTTCATCCCGCTCTTCATCCCTTTTTCACAATTCAGCCGCTAATGCACTAGAACTGATCTCATCTGTAGATACATTTGTCTCTCGCGTGTGCCAAGCCCTATTGGTTTTTGCCATTCTATCCAAAAGGGCTTTAGCCAACCCATATGTTTGATCCATAATAGGCCCTTCGGCTAAATTGTTGGCCATGGACTTGTTGATGGAGTCAAGGGCTCGGTAAAAGCTTTGGAGAAGCACTCCATCCGGAAGTCCATGATGGGGATAAAGAGCAACCTTCTTTTTGAACCGTAGCCATGCCTCATGCAAAGGCTCTTTCAACCGTTGCCTAAAATTTGTGATGTCATCCCTCAGCTGCAACATCTTCGATGGAGGGAAGAAATGATCCAAGAAGGCTTTAGTTAATTCTTGCCAAGATGTAATACAACCAGGGGACAACTCTTCCAACCACATCGTTGCTTTTCCCGTTAGAGAGAATGGGAAAAGCCTTAGTCTGATAGACTCTTGACTTATGTTTGTAATGTTGATGGGCTGACATATCTCCAAGAAATTTTTCAAATGCTGATTTGCGTCCTCACTTGGTTTACACCCAAATAGTCCCTTCATTTGCAGCAAATGCAGCATGGTGCTCGTGACATGAAATACAACATTCCCTACCATAGGTGGTAGGCAAATGACTCCCGCAATCTCCGGTATCACTAGGTTATCATCGTCATTCTCCATGTTACATTACACTGAGCTATCCCCTGCTTAGGAGTGATGACTCATGTGGTTGTAAGATCCTAGCAAACACAGAAAAATCACATCAAGTAACTACGATGCAAAACTATTTCAACTTAACAATCAACACAAAAATATCAAGCGCTAGTCCCCGGCAACGACACCATTTTTGATAACGTCCAAAATATACTCCTCATAGAAAGGGTATAGACGACCAAAGTATTAAAACAAGTAACCGACGGGTGCCAGAATCCCACAAGGACTAGTGAGTGATAATTACAAGTGTCGGTTGAGAAATTGAAGTTAGCTTGCACTATTTAAAATTAACATAAAAATAAATAAGTTGGGGGAGATTGGAACTTTTAGTAGATTATAATTGCTAATTTGGTTGCGTATAATAGAAAAATTACCAAGGTTGTCAACAAGAATGTGAAAGACTAGAGGTGTGGTGTAGATGATATACTAACTAGATAGGGACATGCTAGGTCATCTTACAAGTTCAATTGGTGTAAATAATCTCGGGGAAATAGGTAATTATAGCTTTTCAGCTTTATAAATACCTCTTACTAGAGTTTTGTCAAACCTCTAGCCACTATTAGCTCAACCCGATCAGATTTGGATTAGTAGCTGCAATGACTTCTAGCTATTAGCTACTAATTAGGAGTGAGAATGCAATTTTAGTTATTTCTATCCCAATTTCACAATATCTCATCCATATCCACTATTAAATTCTCCTTCAATACTTAATTATTCTTTTACCAGCAATAATTTAGTAAGAACAAATTGATCCGCATCATAATCAATGGATCTTCCATTATAGATTGAATTGAATCTAACATATTTACACTTATCTAAATAATATAGAGATGACTCTAGCAATACCCACTCTAATTCATCATCACACACCTCTAGTTAATGATTTATCTACTCATGATTAAGAAATTCAAAAGCACATTCAACAATAAACTCATTGAATTCAATAACAAGAGTAGTAAAATCAAGTTCACAAAATGTCTTTAACAATGGTTGTACCTTACTAATAATAATAAGAAGAGAACAGTACTTTGCAAATGCTACCAATCAAATTCTCTTTTTCTCTGCCAATGAAATGTTCTCAAGCTAAGAAAGGAAAAAGATGATATGATATGATATGCTATATATGCTTAGTACACAGTACTTTCTATAGATTTTATATCCAAGAAAATAGGGAATCTTCTCTCTCTTTTTTCGTGATGGACAATTTTGCCCCTAAGCAGCATTCTGGAACCGGCGGGACGACCGGCGGTTTGCCGGTTGCAATTCATGGACTGACGGCTACATTCTCTGCCATTTTACTACCTTCCAATAGTCAGTGGCAGTTCCATCAGCGTTTCTCCGATCTCCATCCGTGCACCGCCAATATTTTTTTCTTTAATCCAGCAAGTCAGGTGCAATTTGGTGGCTAAACCGGCTAGTCGTCATTGGCAACCCGCGTTTCACCGATGGCTTGTTTCCCAGAAGCAGTGGGAATTAGCTCTTGACCGGCGTTTCGCCGATCTTCTTTGCTCTTTCCTTCAAATTAGGCATCTGCACACAACAAAAGCAAAAAGGAAATAAAATCCACATAAACAACTCAAAAACTAAGCAAAACTCAAGCTTAAGAGACCAATGAGTTGGTGAATTTACCAACTCATCACCCTCGAACCTGATGCCCTGCTCCTCTGATCACCCCGAGATTTGGGCGAAACATTGGTTGATGATAAAACTGGGGCCGGTGACCTTTGGTGGGATTGCTGACGATATCCACCGCCCGACCTCTACTGGGAGAACCTAAAACTATTTGTCCTGCCTCTCTCTCTCCCTCTCCCTCATATGCACTGCCTCCATTTGTTGGGCATACAAAATCAATCGGGAGAAGTCGATGTCCTGATATAGCATAGATATCCTGCAGTCCTTGACCAAGTAGTCTGCTATCCCATTCATAAATTTGCTCACTCGAGCCCTCTGATCGACCACCATCTCCGGCGTGTACCTGGTCAATCGAGTGAACTCTAGAGCATACACTTGAACCGTCATATTGTTCTATCTCAGATTCACAAACTCAGCTGCCTTGATTTCCCTAATCTCTTGGGGAAATAATCGGCCCAAGAACGCGGTGAGAAACTCATCCCAACCAATGAGACCGGCTTCGACTCCCCGGCTATCCTTCCACTAGTTGTACCAAATATAAGCAATCCCTTTCAATTGATAAGAGGCTAGGTCTGCACACTCCTCCCCCGTCACTCCCATAACTTGAGTGATCTGAATCTCCTCAATGAACTCATATGGGTCCTCGTCCACTCTCAACCCAAGAAACTCAAGGGGATTCATCTTGAGGAAGTCCCTGACTCTAGCCGCCACTGCGCTCCCATTTTTGGGAACGTAAGCTATTGCTTGTTGATTGACCTGAGCGGTCAACGGCTTGTGCCAACATCTGGATGGCTGTCCTAAACTCAACATGGGCAACCTGCTTAGACACATGATCTTCTGGGGCTGGTGGGGCTTGATGGTGCCCATCTCCATTGCCATTCTCATGGCTATTCCCGTTTTCGTTGCCGTTCCTTCTTCCGTTAACTTGAGGTGAAGGCATGATTCTACAGATGCGTATAGAACAAGTTAGAAGGATAGAGAGACATTTCATCACACGAAATAGATCATGAAAGAAGGGAAATTTCCTAAAAAGCTTCGTAGCCTCTTCATCATAAGTGTGATACGCTTCACACCCATGAAAAAAACTCTACTTAACGCATCTTTTAGACGCCCTAGGATACACTGAACCTTTGCTCTGATACTAAGTTTGTCACGACCCAAACATAGGCTCGGATCGAGACACGAAACCTAAAACCATAAATGACTCCAAGTCGACCCCTGGCATGAACATAATAACTAACTCAACATAATCAAGGCAGAAAGAAATTGAATACAACACTATGTCTAACAAGCTGATGGAACAAGACGCCAACTAGCTCACTAACAGTCTGAAACTGAAAATAGCAACAATACTACTATCTGAAGGTCCTCGAAGGATGAAGACACCAACAATTGGATGAACTGAACTCTAATGATCAGTTAGCGAATAGACTGACCTGAACGTCTGAGCATGTATCATGAAATGATACAACATAGAGTATGCGGTCAGTACTTGGAATGTACTGAGTATGCAAGACAAATAAAATAAAATAATCAAAATACATAAAGGTTCATAAGAGTAGGACAGTTCAAACATGAAATGATAGTCATAACATAAACATGAGGCTCAAGATTTTCAGAACTAATCATAAACTAGTCATAATCACAGTCATAAGAGAAAACTTGTAAAAGTATAACTTGAGCGAAAGTATCGTAAACATGAAAATGCATAAATCATTAGGAACAATGGGAGAACTCATATTAACCAACACCATCATGATAGAGCTTACATGATGCCTCAACTATCTCTCTCAAATGGGCAGAGCCATCCCAGGCTTGCCAAGCCAAGGACGT
>JACEIK010000131.1:224213-240160 GCA_018107945.1 Datura stramonium | reverse complement strand
GTATTATATTCAGCCCAAAAAATAGAGTTGATGAATAGTGCAACTTCAAATTTAGAGTTACACTATTCACACTCTATTTTTAATTATAAATTTAAAGTTTAGAGTTAAAAATAGAGTTGGTTTGGAGATGATCTGAAAGAGAGAGAGTGTGTACTTGAAAGAGTGAAAGGAAAGTGTAGTGAATATTCTTTCTTGCCACGTATATCAAATGTGTTGAAACTGCAACTATTGTACAAGAAAAAACACATTAGGTACAACCAACATGCAGATATAACACTTATAACTTAATAATTAATATTAGCTAATGCCTAAAGTGCCCTTATTAACAATTAACAGTCTGTTTAGTTTAATGGGTTCTTATTGGATCCAAATAGCGCCTTTTGTTTAATTGAAGGTTAAATATGTTCGTTGTGATAACACAGCGATCAAAACCGCAATATAGCAATAACTCAAGGACTAAAAAATGCTATTTTTCCAAAAGAGAATGTCTTTTTTGTCTTTCAATCAATCCTTACTTCTATGACGCTTTCGTTCAATGGAGCAAGTATTAAAATAAACTGAAGGAAAAACTATTCAATTGGATCAAACTCTTAAACATAATCATTTATTAATTTGAAATTTATAATTTTCTTTCTAAATTCTTATATTATTACACAAATACATCTTTTAAATATTATTTATGCTATTTTTAAAAATCTATTCTTGTTAATATGAAAGGACACGCGCGATACACCTACAGTAATACGAGAAATTTTACTTTTTGAGTTATATAACCAACATTACTTATGTGAGAGGGTTTATTATTTGACATGTGGATTTTTTGATCTCACAAATTTAATTTAAAATAAATTATAAAAAAGACAACAAATAAAAATCTATACCTTTTTTACTTTCACAAGAAAATATTTGAATATTATTATCTATCTTTAGTANTCTATCCTGACACAAAATCTCTCCCGAGATACAAACATGCTCCTCACATTCTCATGTCCTGACATAGGTAATGCCTTCTCAAGCTATCACCCAAGCTAACGAATATGCTTTCATGGTGATCAATCATAAAAACAACCAACAAATCAGAATGTAAGACGAAAACAACAATCAATAACTCAATTCCAAAATAATTTCATAACATCACAATCATAATTCATGGCTTCAACCCTAGAGGAAGGGTTCTAGCCATTTATATTCGTAAAACTACTCTACACTACTATTAATCTACTCCTAAACTACATACTTACACGAGATTGGTAGATGAGAAGGGAATTTGCCAAACCCTAGATGAATAAAATCACAATCATAATTCATGGCTTCAACCCTAGAGGAAGGGTTCTAGCCATCATGTTCGTAAAACTACTTACACTACTATTAAATCCATTCTAAAACTACATACTTACACGAGATTGGTAGATGAGAAGGGAATTTGCCAAACCCTAGCTGAGTTCTCCCACTTCTCCCTTCACTCCTAGGTAGTTTTCAGAATAAAATCGTGACCCAAATGAAATTAGAGCTAAGGGTCCTATTTATAGTAAATGGAGAACCTGCATAATTTAGCTCTGTCGGGAACGCCTGTAAATACGGAGTGTATCATGGAGCACTGCCTCCGTGACATGGAGGCAACGCGAAAGCTCTCTGGAAATCACCTGAAAATTGTCCTCGGCAGCACTCAGCCGCTGGCAGCGTGTCACGCTGCTTGGGCAACATGTGCAAAGCCTGCGCAGCCAGCTTCCGCCGTGGCATGTTGCCAACGTGTGCGTGGATGCTGCAGCACGCAGACAGCCTGCCGTGGCACATTTCCGATGCGCAGGTGGGGCTGTTTTGTGCCTCATCTTTGCCGACACCAAGGTGTTAATTCCGTTTCCAAGCCTCTACTTCACCAACTCATGGATTAGTTCCTCAAAAGTCATCAAACCTACAAAACAAAGACTAATCATGTTGGTTAGCACATATCTTCACATTCATATAAAATCACATGAAAATGTATAAAATAACTAGATAACAGGACTAATTTGTTATAAAAGCATATCTCGGGCATGCTATTTTTGCCCGTGATCACAACCTACATTAAAAGCCTTGTTCGTCCTCGAATGTCATTGAATATCATGCATAACGAGACTCCCACATAACTAATTTTGCAAGATAATTCAAGTTACGGCTATAATAATTATTTAAGATACAAGTTAAAAATGGAACATGCTATGAAATACAACTATGTTAAGACTTCTCAACCTCAAGAATCGACTCTCAATCTTCGCAAACTCGTGCAAATCAACTGATTAAGGAATCCCACATGAATTTTATCCTTCATTAAACATGTGCCCTCACGAAAAGAGAGTTACCCAATTTCACACGCAAAAGTACATCACAACATGTGTGGGTACACAACTAGAATTACACTCACTCTCACAAAGAATTCACATGCATCGTGTCATGACCCATAAGCTTGCCCTTAGTGTTTTACTCCACTAATTTGAGGATGTATGAATGTAAGATCAAGTAGGACTTTTTAGGATGTAATGTAACTCAGGTACATGTAGGTACTATTCTGGCCAGTAATAGTGACTATCTTTCCTAAGCGCTCTGAATACATCACGCCTTCATTGCGAACTTCCCTTCCTTCCTTCACCTTTATCCTTGGTAGTTTTCTTTCCTCTTTTTGTTCCCTATTTAGGCACTTTTGGCTTAGTAGTAAGAGTTTTATAAATAATTTTTCATTACTTATTTTTCTTACTCCTTAATAGTGATCAGCCACTTCACACAAGTGCACCTTGTCCTTTCTCAACTTCTACAACTTGCTACTTTTCATTTCTTTTCATTCTCTCACTCCTTTACTTTTTAGATTTTTCCTTAAGCGCTTAGGGAGCTTTGGATCAAATTTAAGGTTAATGAAAGAAAAGGATTAAGCTTATGTTGCAGCTATCAAAGAATAGGCTCAAGGCTCAACGGGGCTAACTAGGATTAATTTCTCAAGGTAGGTAAAACGAGGGATAAGATCGTTAATTCAAAAGAAATGCCTAAATATCTCCTACAATCATTTCGTTTTATAAACACACCAGGCAAGTTCTAGACAATCCACAATAACACAGAATACTCAAAAACCTTACACTCATGGCACATGCTCAATTCAAGACACATTCCGCAGACTCTTACTCAGCTAATCACACGAATTCAAACATTAAGCTTCAACTATATTGAGTCAAATTCAAGAGCCTAAGTGTCTCAAACAAAGTTATACACTTGCATGCCTCAACACTGAACCTTGCCATCCTACCATCTATATAGCACATAACAAGAACATCAAGCATCAATTAGCTACGGTTTCAAAAACCACGATCAGGTAACGACTAATTTTCCTCAAGACGGTCGTCATCCATCCATCGTCGGAAACAGTCCCTAACTACGACTAAAAACATTATATACAGACAAATAAAAATAAAATAAAATAAAAATTTATTCTTGGTTCAAATACCCCCGTCGGAAAAAGAACCGAAAAGAAAAATTAATGGGTGATGAAGTCATGCTTGACTCACACAACAATTTGAAAATTTTCAAATTTTTCCAATTTTTCACCCAAGCATTACATTCACCAACAATTTGTTAAGCACAAAAATTTTAAATTTTCCTCCCCGAAATTTCCTCACCCCACACTTAAATCATGCTGTGTCCTCATAGCATCAAAGTACATTTCAAGAGGGTGAGAAATACTCCCTGAGGCCTTTAGGCCTAGCTAACAGCATGTTTTTCCACAATTTGCACAAGTGGGTGGTCGACCCCACACTTTTCCTCTTCCATGCTTACTAGCTTCCTCCTCCGAGGGTACTCAGATTCCCCTAGGTCTAGGCATTTAATTAAATATAAAATCAAAATTAAATAATCAAACAATAATAATTAAAATAACAAAATCTAAACAAAAGTCAAAATTACAAATTGTACTGAGGTAATTCTTGCTGCCTCTAAGTGCTTATTTTACGCGTCGTGGCATCTACGGGACCGCCCTTTTCAGGACATCTCATACCTAGTTCTCTTTCAAGAACCATCTCCTTTTTTTTGCTGTTTAGAGGAAACAACCTCCACTCTGTTCCTCTCTTTCTCCAAGTTCTTTCACTGAAGTCCTTTATCAGACTTGGGCGGAACACTTGATATTGCCTTTGGCCGTGCACCGAGACTCCTCCACCACACTCATCCTCTGCCAACACACTTACCTGACAAAGGTTTCTGTAGTGTGTGATGGGTTTATTTCTGATAGACACGGAAGGTTTCTTCTTCATCCCGACCTCATTTTTCAGGGTCCCTTCTTCAAGTCAATCACAGCTTCCTCCGGTAGCCAAGAATGGCCGCCCCAAGATTAGGGGTACCTCGTCATCAACCTGAAAATTCCAACACAATAAAATCAGCAGGTATAATAACCTCATCTACTTGATGAGAAGGTCCTCTATGATTCCATCAGGTGTCACTCGCGACTTGTTAATAAAGGTAACATCAACCTTGCTCATTCCCGGTCTTCCCAACCCCAGTGTGTTGAATAATGATAGAGGTATTAGATTAACCGCTGCCCCAAAATCACACAAAGCTCAGCACCTCAGCTTTACAATTTGTATGGGAGGGTAAAACTCTCTGGGGTCTTGAGCTTTGGTAGTTTGCTCAATACCCTGTGACTGCACTCCTCAGTCAGTGCCAGTCTCGGACGCCCACCAATATAACTTTGTTCTCCATCACGCCCTTCAAGTATTTAGCATACTTGGGCATTCCCTGCAAGACATCAATAAGAGGCAATTTTATGTGAAGTTCTTTGAAGCTCTCAAAGAACTTTTTGAAACATTCCTCCTCCTTGCCCTTCTAGTCTCTGAGGAAAGGGTGGTGGTGGCCTTTGTGCTGGCTGTAATAAGGATTGCGCATTTTGTTGCCCAAAGACTCCCGATTTTCTCCAGTCTCAAGTGGGATGGTCCCGTCTTACCAACCCGGCTGCACCTCTTCTTTCTCTCACTTAGGCACTGCATCAGCTAATTGCTTCCCGCTTCTAAGACTGATGGTATTGATCTGCCGGTTTGGATCTGCGTCGCTTGGTAACTCCTTGCGTTCATGTTTTGAGTAGCTGCTATCTGACCCACTTGTTTTTCAAGATTGCGGGTGGCTACTTGCGATTCATTAAGTCTGTTGCCATCCTCGCCTGATTTTCTGCTAACCGATTCTGGGTCTCCAAAATTTTCTGCAGTTTTCCTCAACGTGGCTGCTACTATGCCCATCAATCTACCTATTCTACCGATACTGATGTTATTATGCTGTATGTACCGCTTTTGGTTTCCACCCCAAGAAGAATTCGGGTGGCCTGCCAATTTCTGTTAAGTTCTTTCCGAAATTCTGATTCGTGATTCCCAACAAAATTGACGGATTCCGAATTGGTCTGACGTTCTATGTTGTGCCTATTACACACAAATTTCACACCAACTAGGAGTTGCTGAACTGCATTAACCTGCCCCTGTGGCTGGTTCATACTGGCTTATTGAACTGAGTCATCATTTGATGTTGGAACGAAGCTAACTGTGCTGCCAAGGCGTTCCAACCACTGCTTCGTCAGCCCCGCGATCTTCTTCCTTCCCCCTCACGACTCACCGTGCTGCCCCCGATTCCTGTGCAATTCTGTTCAACAAAGTGTACAACTCATCATCATATGTTCTAAGGCTCGCCCACCCGCTGCAGAGTCTAGTAATATTTTGTGTGTGGGTCTAGAAATTCTACAAAGGTATGGGCCAACACTTCATTCGATTGCTGATGATGGGGACAGTCTCTCAACAATGACTTGAATCTTTTCCAAGCCATATATAAGTTCTCATCGGGCTTCTGCTTGAAACTGAGTATCTCACTTCGCAACTTTGCAGTCTTGCCTGAAGGAAAGAATCTAATAAGGAACTTCCTAGCTAAGTCATTCCATGAAGTAATGGAGTTCGGTGGTTCGCCTTTCAGCCACTTTTTTTTTTTGCCTCCCCAACAGTGAAAATGGAAAAAGGGTTAAGCGGACATAATCTGTGGACACGCCGGTGGGGACAAATGTGTCACTTATCTCAAGAAAGCTCTGTAAGTGCTGCTGCGGGTCCTCATGTGCCATTCCAGTTAACTGACCACTAGAATGTTACAACTGCACCATATTCTGTTTAGCTCAAAGTTCCTCCAGGCCCTGATTTACTGATACTAGAGGTCACATTCGTCGCTAGTGGGATGGCCACTTCGCGAACTGGTCTTGCTGCCATTGCTTCCGATGACAACTGTAAGTTTGCCCCGCTGGTGGTTGTTGTCAGCATCTTTCTTGAAGTCTCTTCAGCTTTTGCTCTAGAGCTACTCTCCTTGCAAATGGATTTGACGTTCAGGTTCAAGCAACGGTTCCACAAGCTCTCTATTTCTAGCCAGCTCGGCAGGACAACCTGTCACCTGCAAATAGACGCACTAAGACCAAGTTTCAACATTTAAGGAAATTCAAAGATTACACAGAAATAGATAAATTATCAAAACTTCGCCGAGTCCCCGACAACGGCGCCAAAACTTGACGACTCTTTTTCGTAATGAGCGCGTCCGCAAGTGTACGGGTCGTGAAAGTAATATAGTGGCTCTTTTTAAGAACCAGATTGTCGAACCCACAGGGACTGGACCCATTCCTCTAACTATCTATTTCTAGTGTGATCTTAAATACCTAAAGTGTTGGTGATAGACATTTTTGATTGAGATAAATTAAGTCTAAGTTTGGGTCAACGAAATATTCTGAAAGTACTCTAGGAGCAACATAGAGTTAAAACCAAATAATCATGCGATACTACGATTTGCAATGGAATAAGCATGGAACTATCAATTGTTATTTCACATAATTAGAACTGCATGTTCATATCTTTCGAACCTCTAAACACGGCAATCCCATTCACTGGCATCGCCGTGAGCGAGGAGTTTAATTTTCTAGTCGCGGGCAATCAATTGCGTTGTGGTTTTACGGGAAACGACAGGGGGACTTTCGTACGTCTAACCATTTAACTTTAACTTAGCCTCACAACTACTTTGTTGAGTGGTGATGTGACATCCCAAGTTGGTCTTTCATAACCCCCGGGTGTCAACCAAGCACGGTGTTAGGTATATTTCTATCCTGACACAAAATCTCTCCCGAGATACAAACATGCTCCTCCTCACATTCTCATGTCCACCTAGGTAATTCCTTCTCGTTATTACCCAAGCTAACAAATATGTCATGTAGATCAATCATAAAAATAAAATCGCCACAATCCAGAAGCAAACAATAACAACAATCAATAACTTAATTCCAAAACAATTTCATAAAATCACAATCATAATTCACAGGCTCAACCCAGAGGAAGGGTTCTAGCCATTCATGTTCGTAAACTACTTCACACTACTATTAAACTACTCCTAAACTACATACTTACACGAGATTGGTAGATGAGAAGGGAATTTACCAAACCCTTAGATTTAGTTCTCCCACTTCTCCCTTCACTCCTAGGTAGTTTTCCAAAATAAAATCGTGACCCAAATGGAATTAGGAGCTAAGGGTCCTATTTATAGTAAATGGAGAACGTGCTTAATTTAGCCTGTCGGAACGGCCCTCGTGTCACGGAGTGTATCGTTGAGCACTGCCTCTCACGGACACGGAGGCAACGCGAAAGCTCTGTGGAAATCACCAAAATTGTCCTCGGCAAGCACCTGCCGTTGGAAGTAGCGTGTCACGCTGCTTGGGCAGCGTTGGCCTCTCCATGTCGCGCAGCCACTCGTGGCATTGCCAACGTGCAGGTGGGCTGTTTGCGCAGCCTGCCTGCCGCACGTTGCCGCCGCGCAGGTGGGCTGTTTGTGCTCATCTTTGCCGACGTTCGCGTGTTAATTCCGTTTCCAAGCCTCTACTTCACCAACTCATGGATTAGTTCCCCAAAAGTCATCAAAACCTACAAAACAAAGACTAATCATGTTGGTTAGCACATATCTTCACATTCATATAAAATCACATGAAAATTTATAAAATAACTTAGATAAACAAGACTAATTTAAGTTGTTGCATTCGGGTGATGCTATTTTTTCCCGTGATCAAAGACCTCAGGGAACTCTTTCATTTACAATAGGAATTGACTGAGAGTCATAGCTAACATTCCAAGTTTCTACCCAAACCAAGTGAGAAATACAACAACTGATATCAACTTGAGCCTTAAGGTATGAAATAAACTTACCTTAGTATGGCATCACCTGCCATTTTCGGACTGGTTCGCCTTGAAAATTGAATCTTGACAAACTTAGCTTATAATCAACATTAGCATAACATGCCGCCAACCAATCCATACCCAAAATGACATCAAAATGAACCATTTCAAGCTCAACTAGATCAGCTACGGTTGATTTATCACATACCAATACTATGCAGTTTCGGTAAACTCGTTCAGCTAACATATATTCGCTAATTAGCGTAGAAACAACAAATGGTATAGATAATAACCGCAAGGACTGTCTTTCAACCAACTTGCAACCAATGTTGTGACATAAGAGAGTGTATAACCAGGATCAAGTAAGATATATACCGCACGTAGAATAAATAATCAAAGTACCAGAATAACATCGTGAGGCCTCCTGGTCCTGTCGACCGCCTAAATCATAAAATCGATTTTGGGTTGCCCCAGAACTAGAATCCTCTCTCCCTCTGCCTCTTCCATCGCCTGTTGCTTGCTGAGGATCAGTCTGGAGGTCAAAACGAGGATGATGAAGCAACCGCTGATCACGCCCGATCCGCCTCGACCCTATTTGCCCAATCCTCAGAAAGTGCCCTGGCTGCCCACAACGGTAACATACATTCTGCCCCTGACGACACTGACCTGAATGAGATTTCCCACACTGGGGACAAGGCGGCAATGGTGGACGCCTCTGCCCCACCCGCTCCCCGTCGTTGAGAGCTAGATGGAGCTGGGCCTTGGTCCCTTCTATGTCCTCGAAACTAAGGTGGCACTCCCTATTGGCCTAATAGACTGCCTGTATGACTAAGACCCTGGGTCACCCTATGGCCCTCTGTAAGAACCCACAGTCCTAGCTCTCTTTCGTTGCTCCTGCTGTCTCCGAGTATTCAGGCTGATGAACCAAACCCTCCGGGTGAAAGCCTGAATTCGTGAAATGTCCATGTGCTCCTGAGTAGTTACCCCCAAGAAATCTCGAGCTATATGAAGCCCCAACCCTAACACGAACCGATGAACTCTATCCTCCATCGTGTGAACCATGTGAGTAGCATACCTGGCAAGAGAATTAAACCGAAGACAATACTCACGCACACTCATACTTCCTTGCTCTAGCAAACCTGCTCAGCTCGAGCTTGTCGAAGCTCCTGGGGTAGATAGTGGTTCATAAAGTCCTCAGAGAACTCTTCCCACTCAGCGGTTGTGCATCGGCTCCTCTGAATCGAGCCTGGGCCTCATACCACAATATGGCCACATCACGTAGTTCGAAGGCCGCCAACTTACTTCCTCAGTCGTTGTAGCTCGCATCACCTTTAACACCCTATAAGTCTGATTGATAGTTCTGAGGGATCCTCGCTCGATTCCATCGTGAATATAGAAGGGCTCAAACTCTCAAGAACTGCGGGGTCCTGGAAACCTCAAAGCATTCACCTATGTTCTCCATCGCTTCCACCGTCGCTCTGACCTGCGGCTATATGAGCCATATCAACCGAACAGCTCCAGCACCCTGTCCTTTCCGGAAATACTGAGGTACCACAGGCGTGGGAAGGTTTTCCACTCTACTACCCTGGGCACTGCTAGTGAGGGAGGAGCTGAGGTCTATCTGCCATTGCTCTGGCCAGTGGGAGGAACTGTAATACTTGAGGCAGGAGATTCACTCTAAGCCTCGACCTGTCTCTGATCCACTGAGGGAGACTAGTACCTTCCCCAATGGCTTTGCCAATCAACCTTGTAGTCATCTTCCTTGTCACAGGCATACCTGAAACAATAACACGATTTAGTTATCACATTACTTATGAGCTCAACCTATAGCACGAACTATTAATAGAAGAAGTGAAAGAATTCCTAAATGTCTTGTAGCCTCCTGATTATAAGTATGGTGCACAACATACCCATAAGCAAGACTCTACTAGACACGGCTATGGGACTCCTAGTACACGACTTCGCTCTGATACCAAGTCTGTCACGCCTCATAACTAGGTAGGTGCAACGGGGCACTCGATTCATGGCCGATCGAGAAGCCGGGCTATAGCATCTATAAATGTACTCAAGGCTGACCAAGCCACTTGTCACAACCAATAGAGATAAATACTAGGCCAATAATGCCTTGACAATTATAAATATGCAACCTGAAAAGCCGACAAGGCTACAATAAAGCTAAGAAAAGCAATGAAAAACCAATACGACTACACAACCCATATTACTATACAAACCAGTTCACACATCAGCCTCTACAAAAATTAACAAACAAATGCACCATATAAAGCCCTGTCACCATACACACAAAACTAAAAATAGTACAAACTAGGACATGGCTCCTTGAAGAGAGGAGCATACCACTATTCTGTTGAAATCTGGCTCCTACTACATCCGCGCCAGATCCTGGAGTTTTAGGCCTGTACCTGCAAAAGACGATTACAAGAGGGTCCCAAGATGAAGGGACATCAGTACGAATAAAATGTATTGGTATGTAAAGCTAAAAATTGTAAACATGTAAGATGAAAATGATAACTAGGCCAGAAATAAGGAATAGTAACAACCCGGAATCCTGAAAACAGAAACCTGACAATAACTCATTATTGAAGTGTAAATGCAACCATGTAATGCACAACAAAGACTATAACTGAAATTCCAGCAGACAGCCGACCATAATATATATAATTTGCTACAGCCACGCTCACACCGGGGTAAAAATAAAATGCCTCTAGCAGGTGTACTATATCGGGTAAAATTTCCGCTCCAAATGGTACCACACCGGGTAAAATAAGACCTGTGTACGGTGTACCACACCGGGTAAATAACAAAAATCTTTGACAAAATCATAAATGGAGCCAATATGGCTTATACTGGACCAGCTCAATACAACAACATAGAAATAACGAACACTAAACATGTGGCCTGCATAGGCCTCCTTCAAAATATATAATTCCTCCATATTTTTAAAGCTAATAAAAATATTAAAAAAATCAAAATCATAAATTCATAATTAAAAATTTATAAATTATAAGGAACTACGGATGACCTACTAACAAAATTTATAGATCGTGTTCAAGGGACATTAGAGCTCAGAAACTCGCCAGCTTGTCATTCGGCTTATGGGAAAGGGATTATGAAATCTCCCCTGACCTGGACATATTCATAACATACACATAAGTTAAAGGACAACCATAACTTGCAGCAACTCATCTATATTACTGTTACCCTCACAGTTTATGACGTCTTTATGCGCTTAACCACATACATGTCCTCATCTTGGCTCTTTCTGACCACTTCAGTTAGCAACCAGACCTTAACACATTTAATATAACATATATATACACATGACATACAGTAAGGGACCAGCTAACAGCCCATGCTGAGGGGTCTCCAACTCAATATACAACTACGACAACAATCAACACAATATCACACTTTAGATGTCTCACTGATAGGCATAATATTAATATTTATCCTCAATAAAATATGGAACTTTAAAAGCTTAAACAGTTTAACATACTGCCTCAAGACTTTTAAATAGGTTGTTGTCTCATTTGATTCACGACACATGAATCGTGCTTAAAAGAATGATAGACGGGCGCCTTACAGCATACCTTTCTCCGATGAACTTTTCAGCCGATTTATCTCTATGATCAGCCTTCAACCTCCTTAATCCAGTGGTTTTATAAGACAAACTACAGGCTTAATCTATAGCAAAAATGCAGCCAAAATATCTAACCGTGAGGCAGTCACAATAGCAACAACAACACACGGCAACATCAACAACATTTATCCATTTTCTCAACTAGTTTTCACTAACTTTTGAGGGAGAAACAAGAGGGAAATTTTACCTTAGTTTTTTTGTAATTCTACCCTCAATATGAAGTATAATTCCAGTAAAGTAAACAGCCAAAAGACTAAGGAGAACGAGAAAAACTCAGCTAAAAATCAGTCCATCGGCAGCTCACTTAGCTGTCAATTTCCAGATTTTCGCTTCGCAATTTGAGAGGTTTAAAAGGGGCGAAATCCTTGCCTTTTCTCCTGATTTCAACACCTACTCAAAGATGGATATATAGGAAGTCCAAATAGATTTTGAAACGCAGAAAACTTTCAAACATTTCGTGTCTGAGCTCCAAAACAGCCCCTAACATACTTGGCAAGGTAATCTCAACTTATCTTGTGATTTTCTTGAACTTTGCTTGATGTTCCTCCTTGATTTTCTTTGTTGCTACTGGAATTGAGAGAGAAATGGAATCCTTAGCAAGATGGTCGATTTAGGTTTAGCTGAAAATATTTTATACAAGTGAAAAATCAGATTTTAAGTAAATACGGCGGTGGAGGCGCTAGAGCGTCATGCCCGCGTCACCGCTCATGATGCTTCGGTAAAATGCCCATAACTTCTTACTCTAAACTCCAATTGACAAGAGGTTTGATGTTATGAAAACTAGACTCAAAGATCTTTAATTTGATAGGTCGTGGGGCTTCTAATTCATTATATATTGGGAGATATGATCATTTAAAGTTGACCCTTACTTATGAACTTCATATACTCTTTGATTTTTTGATCGTACACATTTTCCTTGTCATCTACGACCAATATACAACCCTTAATTTCCTTAACCTAGCATAAAAATATCAAATAATCACCAAAAATTTTCTGGGGTGTTATAGACCAGCGCCCTGGGAGGCGCGACACCTTCCATGGTGCTTTGGTCGGCACGAGGCGACTTGTGCCACCGCCCTTGATTATATATAAGGTATTATAATTCACTTTAAATCACTTTGCAAAGAAACCCACGGCCATGATAGAGGGATAAAGATATTGCAGTGGACAAAAATTACATGTTCTGTGCCAATTTCCTGTACTAAGGAAGTTCCGAGGTTATCCTGAATGTCTGCAATAGTAACCTTTGCACCATGTTGAACAAAAAGCTTAACTGTTGCTGCTCCTATGCCACTAGCACCACCAGTTATAAATACTACCTTGCCCTCTAACCTGCAAAAATGAGTTAAATTAGAGATTAGTACTATTATTTTCTAGGTGCGGAGGAAAAAATGAAGAAGATTATAAATAAAGAAAATAGAGAAAGAAAGAAAATGACTTTTTGGCTATTGGGGATTGAAGAAAATAGCTGGCCATTTTCTCAAACTAGCTAGAGCGAGAGTTGTGAGGTTCACATATTTAGAGTCTCTATTTATAAGAAAACACCACAGGACAAAGTGGGAAATCAAGTCTGAGTATGACCTGCAGAACTAGTGAGACGCAGAACCACAATTTGAAATTTATGATTTTGAAATTCTAGTTCTTTTAAATTACGAGATTCTAAATAAATAGTGATACATATTTAATAAATTTCTTAAGATAAATACATGATTTAAAATAAAGCTATAGAATTTGACAATCTCGTAAACTATACTCTAATTCTACCCCAGAATATAATAGAGAATCAAAAGCAACTTTAACTCCAACTCGTATATTGAAAGTAAACTTAAAATTAAGTTTTGACCAATTAAATGAATATGAATATCATGTTGGTAGTTTTTAAAGAATATATGTCTTCACCTAACTTCTAACTCTTATAAGGTGAATTTGCATTTTCAAAATATTTTTCAGGAACAGAAACTTACCTACTCTGCATATATGACCTTACCATTTAACTCTTTATAAGGTGAATTAGCTTTTACAAATTGAAACTTTATCCCTTTTCATAGCTTTCTTTTAGACCTTTACAATTTGACTTTTTCCTTACTTAGCCTGTTCAATATCATTCTGATTAAAGGGATCCATTATAAATCTAACTTCCTTTAGGAAGCCAAACTTTTTTCTCAGAGAAGTAATTAATATATAGTAGAGCCTCTTGCAACATTTAGAATGGTTAAACAAAGAAAAAACAGTCACTTTTTTTGTGACATAAAATTGAGTGACTTTTCTGTTTAAATAAAAAAATTAATGACTTTTATGATATTTAAATAATATTGTGTAATTTCATAATTTTTCAAAAAAACTAATTTAATAATTTAAGGCGATAAAGTAAAATAACCATCTATAAAATTAACCTAGATATAGATGCTAGATTCGAAATCTTCATGCCTAGAAATTTTGCTATGCTGTGTCTTAGAAATAGAAAATTTAATTTAAAATTTTTTTTTTGGGAAAAAAAAAAAAGAATCAATTACAACAATCGTTTGGTTTTCTTTCAAGAAAAATTTTCAGAAAAAGAAGCCAAATTGTTCACTTTGGACTAACTGCAAAATTAGCTCTTTTGTTAAGTTAAAAACTAGAAACGTGTCTATTTACATGCAAATATGCAAGTAATTGTAGATGGGGGGCCATATTTCTAGGCTCTAGCGACCTCATTCACAAAATCATCGTCAAAATGGGTTTGGTCTTTGAGGCTAGTTCAACTCAACCTACTATTTGGGTAGAATTAGGTTAAGATTTTTTAAGCTCATTTAAAATGAGACTCATAAGCTCAGCCTAATTAGCCCGCTGGCTTTGAAGCTTGATCGAGGCTGGGTCGAGGCCCGTCCATGGATTAAAAGATTATTTAATTTAAATTAAAAAATTTTAAAAAAAATATGAAGAAAAAAATAAAAACTAAAAATAGTGATTACCGAATAAGTCTGAATACCTACACAATATTTTACTCTTTTAGTGATAAATTCTAAACACCAAGTATATAAGTTGCATTCATGATTGTGGTTCAATTTAAACCTAAAATTTTAAAAAAAAATTATGAAAAAATAAATAAACATAGGAACAGTAATTATTGAATAAGTTCTAATATCTTACATAATACTTTACTCATTTGGCACTAAATTTTCAACACTTAATATTCCTACTCACCAAGTATAAAAATTTCATCCATCATGAAAATGTTCAAACACTTGTTACAACTCGAAATCGGTTGCCCGACTTTAGCCAAATTCAAAGTGGTAATGTTTTTAAATAAATTTAAATATTATTAATTTTAATATATAGTTATTTCATAATGTCTTATTAATTAAATTTGCATATGCAGATAGATGAAGATGAAAATGTTAGTTAAGATAAATTTTATCAACGGATTCAAATGTGTTTGATGATGTGTTGGTGTTAAATATGTTATTAGTTATCGTAGAACTATGTACTTTCATATAATCAGATGTTAGAAATGTTAACGAATTGTTATACCTATAAGTTTAAACGTATATTTAAAAGAAATTTTCTTATTAAAATAAAAAGATCTAAAAAAAATGAAGGGCTAATTCGTCCCAACCCGTAATCCTTTTAGGGTAGGCTGGATTGTACGGATCAAACCGATCATTTTAAGGCCCTTTAAAATGAAGGATCGATTCGCCCTAACTCATTAAATTTTTTGACTCATGAAACTTGGATTGAATTGACCCATTTTGATAGTTTTAACTACCTTTTGAATAGTAATAAATGACTTGTTGGATGCTCCAAGCATTTCTTTTTACTTGTCTCTTTTACTAAAAAAATATTTTCTTTTTATTTATCTATTTTAGTAAATTAAGACAAATTTGTTATTTTCTTTTAATATTATCTTTATCCTCAAATAACTATATAAAATATTAATACAGTCAAATTCAAAGTTTCAAAGCAATAAACTTAATTTAGTAAAATAACAACTTTTTTAAGGGAATGCCAAATCAATATGGACACAATATAGTAGAGCCTTCTGAACACTCATTTGAGCATGAAATTAAGGTGTTATTTATTTGCACTATTGCATATCTTAATTTTAATTATTCAGATCTCATTTATTCTAT